>APFE030935535.1:17827-75517 GCA_000404065.3 Pinus taeda
ATTTTTTTATTATTATTATTATTTTATGTGTAGTTGAGGTAAAATTGACTTGGTAAGTTAAATCAAATCTCTTTAAAGTCAAGATGATTAAATCTTCGACCTTCTTCTCAAGCTCAATAACGATTTACTCTTTGTCTATTTAATCATGGTTTTCCATTCTTCATATCTTCAACCTTTTGTCCCCTCATTTCATTTGCTCATTAATATTGGGAACTCATCCCAGTAAACTTGGTTTACTCACTTAGCATGTATGTGAGAATTTGCATCAGTATTAGTCTAATCATTAAACATTTTTAACCTTTTGGCCTAAATCCAATAATGAAAATTTTTGCTAGATCATAGATTTTCATTGTTTAAGATGTATTGAACACCCCAAAAAACTCATGATGCATTCAAATTATGAAGATTATAGAGCTTACACTTACCATTCAATAAAATCTTTCTGAAAAAGTAAAAAATATCCAATGATTATACCACATTCCTCCATGAGGCTTATAAATATAAGGCAATTCCTATAACTCACTTTGAACCTTCGAAATGATAGCAGCAAGTCCACCAATTCTTTTAATATTTTAAAAACAATAATAACCACTTTGAATCAATTCCATATAAATTAAATCACTCATAAATGAATCAATCCATGATAAGCATCAAAAGACTTCATTATAAATCTCATCTTTCTTATCTTAAAAAAATTATAAAACTTTATTAAATTATAATTTTATTTTAAATTATTATTATTCTTATTTATTTTCTTATTATCATTATTATATGAGTTAAACATATATACATTTTTTTAAATGTGACAATATTCTTAATTATGGAGATTCATCCCCACTTTACCATGGAATTTATTAACTTGTAATCAACTCTTTTTATAATACCATGGCTTAATAATACCACATGCCCATTCATATGACGTTTTCTTTAATTAATTAATTTGAGACAAATTGATTAAAAAAAATTTCCTAATGCTCTACCTTGAAAATTTGCAATGTCATGTCATAAAAATAAAAGGACATTAAAAAAATAATAATAAATAAATAAAATAAAGTTGAGGTAAATTAGTTGTTTGTCATTTTTTTTGGCTCCAAGGTTTTTACATCCCATGATTTTTCCCGTGATATTTTACTTTAATTTAGCCTATTAAGATAGTTTAACTTTCTCAATGTAAGGTGAAGAATGGGGTTTGCTTTCATATACATTAACTATTTAGGAAAAATCTTTCGTTAGAAATCACATAAGAGACATTTTTTTGGCCAACACATTCTGAACCAATGAGAGTGGTTCATCAAGAGGACCAAATAAAGAGGTAGACCATGGAAAGGGCTTAAATAATTTAACTATGTTTTTCCACGATGGAGTTTGTTTTTATATATTTGAACTTCTTTTTGTGTGTAAAATGGAGCATGAATATGCTTTTGAAAAAAAAAATTATTTTTTAAGTTTCATTTTGCATATAATGTATATATCATACACAATATAATTTCAAAAATGTAAGAATAGTTTTATTTTTGGTTTGAAATATCACTAACTTGTAATGCCACAATAGATCAAGTCCATTAGTTGGTGTGCAAGTGAAAATTTGGGAAAAAAATTATAGAGTGAAAAAGGGATATTATATAAAAATGATAATGATGACTAGCATCTATTCTAAAATCATCTCTAGTAACATTTCCATTCCTTAAACTGGTTTTTTTATGACATTTCTTGTTTTTTAAGTACTGAGGGGCTTTCCCACTGCATTATATCAGAACATGGCCACAATCATGACATAGCAATCAACACGTGGAAGACGATAGTTTGTTGAACAAGTGAAAAAGAAGCACGACATGTAGAAGTAACACATAAAATGACTTTTCGAGTTTGCACACATGCATGTTACTAAGGATAGGATTATATGATAATGAGAAGCAGTCCTGCAAACACAACTAAGAGGTGTACTTCGAAAGATGTTTGGTACTTACCATACTTACCCTCAATATGATTGTGCATCTGATGGAGTTTGCATGCGATCTTGATCTTTTCCATTACTCAGCTCCTTTGTCCTTCTCCTCAACTCCTTAGAAGCGATTTCAACATGTCACCTTTTCCTATAGTCACTGAGAGGTGGATCTGTGTAATTTCAACGGACAACAACTACTACCAGAATTAGGCCTTGGGAGGCCCGTCTGCGCAATTTCTGCATGCAAGACAGATAGTACAACTTGGACAACACTACGTAGTTTCAAGGCTCAAAGCACTACTACCAAACAGGGATCTCACGAGGACACCTCTACGTAATTTCTGAGTGCAGCGCAGCTAGACTACTCTGCACATTTCTGGAGAGCAATGATGGCTGGGGCCCTTGGTGGTTGTCGGGTTTCAGTAGGCCAGGGTGCTTGGTGTCTCTATGCACTACAATGTTTCAACAGACAAGCGATGAAGCTTGATGTTTGCAGAAACAATGTATATAGTTCGAGGAAGCTGGATGAGGCTGAGCTTCTTAGGAAAATGGCTAAGTGGGAGATCTGTGAAACATATGAAAGCATTGATAGGACTCGACTGTGATTGCACACGGACACTTAGTTATAGAATGTAGACCATCCAGAATATATAAGACATACTTTTATTGATGTGACAACCCTCGTGACATGAGTGCGTGAGGTGAGTTTGAAACAAGTCTATGTGATGACAACCACTCATACATGCACAAGTCCCTTAAAGCAAGACACCTGTTGGGCATTGGATAATCCAGTGCTCCCCGTGTGTTTCGTGACATGGACTAACTGCCACTCGAGGATCCGTTAACTCTGGCGATGTGTCCGTTTACTAACACCTATGGGTTTTGGTGTAAAGGCAATCGTGATCCCAACAAGTGGTAACAGAGCCAAACGTCTCGAGTTCGAATCACACTTGGCTTGTGCTGGGGGGAGATTGTTGGGCATTGGATAATCCAGTGCTCCCCATGTGTTTCGTGACATGGACTAACTACCACTCGAGGATCCGTTAACTCTGGCGATCGATCCGTTTACTGACACCTACGGGTTTTGGTGTAATGGCAATCATGATCCCAACAACACCATCCCCTTTGCATGATAAACAAGAACCCCTCTGCCTGAAAATGACATGCTACATAATATGAGAATGCAGACAATTGTTTAGGATCAAGGAGGGGAGCTTGAAATAATCAACTTATCAACAGGCACACAAGGATAATCGATCGCACGATCCGAGGTAGTCTCCCAAATTTGCATTGGAGCCAAAATTTTCGACGGTGGTTGTAGCTGCTACAATATTAACTTACAGAAATCAGTGCAACTATACGTCAAAATTCCAAAACCATCTCATCCAATTATTATGCATCTTGCTTCTGTGTTACTATAAATTCTTTGTAATTATGACAACTAACTTAGAGGTTTTCAATATTAATTCTTGTAATAAAAAACATCATAATTTATCCTTATTAAGAAACAATAATGCCACATGGATGGTGCCCACTACTTTGTCATTGTCGACTTTGATTTACGAATAACCTGACAAAAATTTGAAAATGCTCAGAGACACATGTAGTTTCACCAATTATTGCAAATTTCTTTCCTCTCCTATCTATTAACCTAAATAAAGTCTAATTAAAAAATTAATCGCATTTGTAAAAAGGTCCATGCACATAGGAAAAAAGTGTCATGTGAGATGGATATATGTAGATAAAACACCCAAAATGGCGAGTATGTACGGAGAAAGGAAGATACAAAAAAGACAACAACACTCTTGCACATTCGCAAGTTCTATACACTGCTTCTGCATTTTTCCTATCTTTTGTAATTGTACAACTACAATTGTGTAATCAATAATTAGATTAAGTGATGATAATACAATTAACAAATCTGAAATATCAAATATTGAGAAAAGTAAACAAGGTATAAAAACAAACAAAGATCTAATAGTACTCATACGTCGAGAGTATATATAATTTCTACAATGTATGATTATTACTGCTTTGCCCTCCTACAAAGTCCATAGAAACACTTTCCCAAGGATGGGAAGGAAATAGAAGTGGAGTATACAATCCTAATTTTATATTTCTAGGCTTACTAGTGGCACAGGAAGAACATCCTCTTACATATTGTAACACACTCTCATTCTTACCAGGCCAATAACAATACCTTTGTAATTGTGCTACCGTCTTGCCTACACCAAAATGGCCAGAAATGAGAGAAGTGTGTGCTTCCCTTATGATATTAACTCTTTCACCCTGTGGAATGCATAACTTGCGAAGATGATACAAGTATGTATCATGAACATGGTAATCTAATTCCTCTACTTGGTTTCCTTGACACACAGTTGTATATACATCTTTAAACTCTTCATCTAAAGCATATTGAACAACATAAATCTGATGCATGACAAAATTATGCTTAAGAATAATTGATGCACCAACAATTGGTCTAGATATCATATCAAAAACTTTGTTATAGATACCTTTCTTATACCTTATCACCAAGTGAAATTACTACAAGAAACCCATCCATCTGAAATATCTCGCTTGTTGTAGCTTTCCTTGCGATTGCAATTATTGCAAGTGTTGTTGATCAATGTGAATGATAGATTCCTTTCCCATCAAATAGTGTTTCCATTTTTTCACACTTTTCACAAAAGAAAACAATTATTTGTCATATGTTCGATAGTTAACTACTGCACCATTAAAAGTTTCAAAATGCTAACAAATGCACTTACCATGATGCATCAAGACCACTCCCATAACATAGTCACTTGCATCAGTTTGTATCTCAAATAAACATTTTAAATTAGGAAGTGCAAGAACTGGTGCTACACTGATTCTCTCTTTTAATGCATCAAAGGATTTCTATTTCTTTCCTCCCCACTAAAAAACCTATTTGAGAATAAAATATTTATTATTAATTGTTGGGAAGATTTCTCGGCGAAATCACATCATGATATATTTGTCTACGCATTTCAAACCAACAAGTGTGGTTCATTGTCACTTGAACCACACTTGTTGGTTCGAAACATGTCGACAAATATATCATGATGTGATTTCGCAAAAAAATCTTCTCAACATTGATATGAATCACAAAAACCTCAACTCAATAAATAAAGTAATTGTAGTGTTTTATATTTATCTTTATTTCTTTAATATGGTTTTGTTTCAAAGTTTATTGGATTTTTATCTTAGTATATTTTTGTTTCAAATTTAATTAGGTTAGGTTAAAGGTGTATTGTAATTTATAGATAAAATAATCTTTTTATAAGATTTTTCTAGTTAATTTTAATAAAAAACATATACAGATTTTTAAAAAACTTGAGTTTGGGATGTTAAATCCATTTATGCATTCAAAAATATATTTTTAAAAACAAAAAATCACATTATTGCTTTAAATTGTATCTCAAGGCTATTCTGTCTATAAGTAAAGTAAGACTATGCCTAAGTTAAATATTAAACATTCTACACTCAAAGCATTTCTAAACTAATATTGGGACTTTAGAATGATGACTTTTGGGTGAACATTTCACCCATCTCTAAGGACATAAAGCTAAACATAAATATACAAATACTATGCAAAACCAATATTTAAATAGTAGACATTGTACACTTAAAGCATTTGTAAACTAATATTGAGATTTTAGAATGAAGACTTTTGGGTGAACATTTTAGCCATCTCCAAGGGCATAAAGCCACAAATATTGTACAAAACCAAGATTATAAATAGAATGATTAAATCCTTAGAGAATGCAACAAGAACATTGAGAATTTAATACTTTTTATTAATAAATATTAATTAATT
Source organism: Pinus taeda (assembly GCA_000404065.3). Classification (NCBI taxonomy): domain Eukaryota; kingdom Viridiplantae; phylum Streptophyta; class Pinopsida; order Pinales; family Pinaceae; genus Pinus; species Pinus taeda. Next base: position 23,614 of record APFE030935535.1, read on the forward strand.
AATATAATATAGATTACATTTTTTTTCTCCATTCTTTTCAATCCCCTCAAATCTCGTCTTTATTATTAAATTTTCATTAATTTTTCTTTCTAGATATAATCTATTCCTTAATAATATTTTAATTAATTTCTTCCTTATTTCAATTCTAATTTGATCTAAGTTATTTTATTTTATTTTCATATAATTTATACTATTTTATTCTTTCTTAATCATACCATTGTTTCCTTCATTCTACTAATCTAAATTAATTTATATCCTTAAATAACCCTTATCAATTAAAATTATATTTAATAATTTAATAATCTTGCTTAATAATCTTTCTCTTTTCTTTGGTATCAACTTCATTTTGAGTATCTTTAATTAAATTAATTATCAACCTTTCAGTTTAATATGTGGTATATTTTAATTCATTTTATTTAATACTTTTAATTAATTAATACCAAGATTAGACTTCCTGAGTTAGTTTTAAATTCCAGTCAAAACCACCTAAGGCTCAAGCGGGGGTGGTATAAAGACACAGGCCTGGTTAAACCTCTGGGAGATCATCCAGAATGATGCATTGCAAAACATTAATATCATTAAAAATATTGTTACATCTAAGTTCAAAGAAAAAATGTGGTGTGAGAAAGATTTAGCAGCAAAGAAAAAATTAAGTTATTATAAGAAGGTCATCAACCCCACCCTAGAAGATCAAAAGTATCTCTCTATTTTAACTAGCTCAAAGAAGAAAATTAATATAGTGAAGATTAGAATGAACTCTCATGAGCTCCATAGTGAAATAGGTCATTGGGCAGTTCCTGAAACACCATGGATGGAAAGGATCTGCCATCCCTGTGAGAATAGGAACATTCAGGATGAAAACCACTTCCTCTTAGAGTTCCCCACGTACAACCACATTAGATCTCAGTTTCATAATCTTTGTCACAATACTGACCTTCCTAGCCTTTTATGATGTCAAAATTATAGTGAGCTCGGGAGGCTTCCCTCCAAGCTTTTTGAGCATAGGAATAAAATTCTTAAATCAAACTAAATAATTTGTTTCTTTCGGTCTGATAGACCAAAGTTTGGTCTCAGTGGACATTAACCATCATCAGTATATAATTAAATTCCTTTTTCTTTTTCTAGTTTGATGAAATCTATTTATTATATTTTTATTTTAGTTATTTATTACATTTATTTTTATTGGTTTAACTTTTTTTTTACTACTTTTATTAATATTTATATATAATTAAATTTCCTTTTTTTTTCATTTTTACTCAATCTATTGCATATTTTTATTTTTATTATTTTATATAAAATTATTATATAAATTGATAAATAATTTATAATATCGATATAAAATATCTAATTATAACATAACAACTAGTTTCCAACTAATATATTAAATAATTTAACAATCACTTCCGAAGTAATAATTTCACCAACGCCTAATTTTAAATAGCTAACCCTGAACAATGATGCATCTCTGCTATTTATACTCTTAGATTGATTTCTCACCTTGTCTTGAGGATGAACCACATTAGTTGGTTCGAAACGTCAACCCAATCCTAACCATGTGATTAATCCGAAAGATTGAATTCTACATTATGGATCACAAAATTCGTTAGACCTAACATTCCTTTTTCTTTCATTTGGAACAATACCCCTTGTTTTCTTCCATTTTAATTTAATTTTTTTTATTTCAATACTTATAATTTATAAATTGCCCCAAGAGATCCCTCCATACCAGATGTTGTAATGTCTTGTATTGTAAACATTTTGAGTGAGTTAAATTTACATAAAATAAAATAAAAATAAAAATAAAACTTTTATGTTAAAATAAATTCTATATATTATTTCTTTAGTCAATTTTTTGTTGAATATTTAAGGTAAATTTGAAATAAAAATAAAAATAACCCTATATTAAAATAAAAATTGTATGTTATTTTATTATTATTATTTTTTTATGTGTAGTTATGGTATAATTGACTTGGTAAGTTAAATCAAATCTCTTTAGAGTTAAAATGATTAAATCTTCAATGTGTTTTTCAAGCATTTTAATTTTTTATTATTATTTACTTATGTATAGTTATGGTAAAATTGACTTGGTAAGTTAAATCAAATCTCTTTAGAGTTAAAATGATTAAATATTCAATGTTTTTTTCAGGCTCCCTAACGATCTACTCTTTGTCTTTTTAATCATGGTTTTTGAGTCTTCATATCTTCAGCCTTTTGTCCCTGGATATGGGTGAAGTGTTGTCCCCTTATTTCATTTGCTAATTAATATTGGCCCCTCATTTCATTTTCTAATTAATATTGGGATCTCGTCCCACTAAACTTGGTTTACTCACTTAGCATGTATGTGAGAAGTTGCATTAGTATTAGTCTAATCATTAAACATTTTTATCTTTTTGGCCTAAATCCAATAATGAAAACTTTTGCTAGATAATAGATTTTCATTGTTTAAGATGTATCTTCAAATACACTCAGAAACTCATGACGCATTCAAATTGTGAATATTATAGAGCTTAGACTTACTATTCCAAAAAATATTTTTGAAAAAAGTATAAAATATCCAATGATTAGACCACATTTCTCCATGAGGCTCCTAAATATAAGGCAATTCCTATAACTTACTTTGAACCTTCTCAGTGGTAAGCCCACCAATTCTTTAATATTTAAAAACAATAGTAACCACTTTTAATCAATTCCATATAAATTAAAATGGTAAGCCCACCAATTCTTTAATATTTACAAAACAATAGTAACCACTTTGAATCAATTCCATATAAATTAAATCACTGATAAATGAATCAATCCATGATAAGCATCAAAAGGCTTCATTACAAATCTCATGTTGCCTATCTTAAAAAGAATTACAAAATTTTATTAAATTAGAATTTTATTTTAAATTATTATTATTATTATTATTATTATATGAATTAAACATATATACATTTTTTTTTAAATGTGACAATATTCTTAATCATGAAGATTCATCCCCACTTTACAATGAAATTTATTAACTTGTAAACAACTCTTTTTATAGTATCATGGCTTAACATTTTCTTTAATTGATTAATTGGAGAGAAATTGGTTAAAAGAAATTTCGTAATGCTCTACCTTGAAAATATGGAATGTCATGTCATAAAAATAAAAGTACGTTAAAAAAATTTAAAATAAATAAATAAAATAAAGTTGAGGTAAATTAGTTGTTTGTCATTTTTTTTGGCTCAAAGGTTTTAAGTTTTAACATCCCATGATTTTTCCATGACATTTTACTTTAATTTAGCCTCTTACTATACTTTAACTTTCTCAGTGTAAGTTGAAGAATGGGGCTTGCTTTCATATATGTTAACTATTTAGGAAAAATCTTTTAGTATAAATTACATAAGAGAAATTTTTTGGCCAACACATTTCAAGCCAATAAGAGTGGTTCATCACCAAGACCAGATGAAGAGGAAGACGATGGAAAATGCTTAAATACTTTAACTATATTTTTCTAGCATGGAGTTTGTTTTTATATATTTTAACATTTTATTTTTTTTTGTGTAAGACAAAGCATGAATATATTTTTGAAAAAACAACGGAAAATATTTTTTTTTAAAGTTGGATATTGAGTGGATATATTTCTGAAAAAAAGTTAAAATATAGTTATTTTTAAAGTTTCATTTTGCATATAATGTATATATACACAATAAAATTTCAAAATTGTAATAATAGTTTTATTTTTGGTTTGAAATACCACTAACTCGCAATGCCATAATAGATCAAGTCCATTAGTTGGTGTGCAAGTGAAACTTTTTTAAAATAAAATTATAGAGCGAAAAGGGGATAATATATAAAAATGATAATAATGACTAGCATCTATTCTAAAATCATCTCCAACAATATTCGCATTCCTTTAAATGATTTTTTATGACATTTCTTATTTTTTAAGTATTGAGGGGTTTTCTCATGCATTATATCAGATATCATTTTTTGGGATTCAACTAAGTTAAGTAAGTCATTCATCTATGACCATTTCCATTACTGATTTCTCATGATTTTTGAATAGTCCACTTAGCACTCATTGATCATGAGAAATTAGTCAGTTACGACTACCTCTCATGGAAATAGTCATAGATGAATGACTTAATTAAAGTAGTTGAAATCCCAAAAAATGATATCTAACATTTCTTATTGTTTAAATTTATTTGTAATGAGAGATTTAGTTCCAATCAAATTTTAATTTCAAATTTAAATTTTATATAAATTTGAAATATAAATTTTATGAAAGATACAAAGTTAAGATTGATCTAGTGTGATATTATTTTTAATTAAATTAATATTCCAAAATAGATTCACTTGTCTACATAAAAATAAAGTATACAATATTATCCTAATATAAACAATTTATATTAAAGAAAGATTTTAAATGATTTATTTAACCTTAAATAACTTTTTAATGACAACTTTTTATAATTTATTTAATTATTGTAAAGTAGTATTTTACAAATATTAATGGATTAAGTTTGAGAAAAAAACATAGGTATATTATTTGCTAACAAAAAGTTTATTTCAAAAACATTTTCCTTGATTCTCATTAATCTCAAACACAAAATCTTATATAGTCATTGTTTTCTATTTTTATTGTAATATGTTTTCAAAGTGAAAAAATGAACTTCATAGGCTCCACTACAATGAAGGGAGTAGATCTCATGTACCCTTTGTATATCTATAAATTAGCCTCACCCTCAATTTCAAGGGTCCTTGGAATAGAAAGAAAAGAAACCAAGAAAAGACTAGTTCCTGCCTTAGTTTCTACAACCATGGTTGCATATAACTATATGTGAAAATATTTAATGGACCATTCAGAAGAAATATCTCCACTATTTCAAAGGTATCGATGTTTGCTATTGCCTCTAGGGTTCCTTTACATAAGTCTAGGAGATTTGCTACTAATTACTCAAGTTGGGGTTTAGTTAATTTGAAGGCTTGACCCCACAAATTCCTTGCTACAAAAAGACATCATTCAGATGAAAATTGAGCAATATGATCTACATGCATGGTTTAGAAATTCTTATGTTGCAAGTATTTTTGTCATCGCATTAAGTATGCATTGGTGACTTTAATGCTACTTTAATGCTGCTATGGAAGCAAATACCAACCATTTGTTTACTATTAGTGCATCAACTGTAAAGAAATATAACTTGGAGAGCATTATGAATTTTCCATACGAGGGAATTAGGAGGAATAACCCCAATGGGTCTTCAAGTTTCTCTAAAGATTGTCAATCATGTGAAAATCATCACAACACAATATATAAAATCAAAATCCTGCAGTCACAAGCACACAATAAAAGGGTAGCACCTACAACACCCAGAGGGTCAGTCTGCGTGATTGCGATGGTCGTTATAACAATTTTATGGGAAAGGTTTTGTCTGATGTCTGGTGAGGCAACCCACACGAACAAGACATCGTTAACAACCTATGCAACACATTTTCATAAACATATGTATTAGAGAAGTGTTCCAAGATAAGTCTTACAAACAGTCACAATACATATGCGAAAATGTGCTAGCCTATTAGTACACTTCTCAATTAAGCGAAAGTTCCAAGACACATTTGTACACCATTACATCACTAACCCCATGAGTGGGGTGTTGGAACCACTGGCCGATCCTCAAAGAAAATATTACAGACTCTCAAGGTTATGTGGGAGAAATGAGGGCTATTTATAGCCGAGGGTAAAACTTGACCTTGCCACTGTTTTAATTCCCTCGTGACTGTTTGACTTTCATGACTCTTCAGATTACAAGTGGGTCCCTTGGACTTCCACATTACATTACATTGATTTACACAATATAGACCACAATAGTGATGTGGCCTAACATGACTCATGAAACGACTTGACATGACATTGCTGGTATGTTCATGTTACTGTTAGTGTGCATGTCGAGCTATAGTGCTACTGAGTGATGGATGTCCTCTTGGTGTATCATAACTTCACGTCCGCATGGAAAGGTGTGTAGAGTCATCAATGTTAGTTGGGTTCGCTTGATGTTGCATTAACACGTTGCTCCTTGCTTGTACTTTGGCATGCTTGACATGTTCGTCAGTCCACAAAAATTTCATGTCCGTTCATTTGTTTATTCATGAACACATCTTCACATGTTTGTCCGTCTGTCCATCTGCAAGCACATCTTCAAATGTTCATTCATTTGCACCCACATCTCCTTTCATGGCTTGTTTGTTTGTTTGTTCGCAGACATGTTCTCTTGCATGTGCTCTCATATTCTCATCCCACCTATCGTTGCGTCATGTTTATTCATGGATATGTATCTGTAGTCACTCATGATGACACGACATCAAATCCATAAATCTCCTAGTCTACCATGATGCATGATCGTTTTCAAATATGGGTTACCAGGAGAGAGGAAAAGATTACGAAACTGAGGCAGGATATTTTCAAGCTGGGATGCAGGCTCCAGGCATTGCTGGTGAAAACTGTGTAGAATTCACTAGGAGATAGAGAAGGGAAATTTGGATCGAAAGTGACTATCCGTGGGATCTGGCGCAGCTAGAGAAAAAATCTGCACAATTTCTGGAAGAAGCGGTGCACCCTGTAGGAAGGTTTGGCAAGAAAAATATATGCAATTTTTGGAGTGAGCGAGTAGTGGGAGCTTGGCAGCAAGAACTACACAATTCCTGGAGGGAGCTGGAAGTGGTCTGTTGGGAGCTACTGGCGTGGAAAACTATGCAATTTCAGGGAGGCTAACCTATTGACCACCTCTACGTAGTTTCTGAGCTAAGAAAACTGTCAGGTTGCAGGAGGCTTGCTAACGAAATTTGTGTATTTTTCTAAGTGAGTAGTCGGTCAACTTACTGAGTGACTGGCTTGGAAAACTGCACAATGTTATTAGGAAGACAGGGATAGGCCCCGGTGTCTATTTGGCCTATCTACACAATTTTCTCAATTAGTTGAGTGGGCAAGGTTTGCAGCCTTTACACAATTTTTTAGCGGAGTCAGTCCCAGGGTGATTGCCTGGTCAAATTCTTTGGTTGACCAATACAAGGGCTGATTGATAGGATTGTAGATAGCTTAGCTTGGAATGCCTTGTTGGATGCTTCTACGTAATTTTGGGTGATATTTGGTCAAGTCGACGACATGGTGAAGGTTCAAGTGTTAGAGGGAGATTCAGTTGTCAGAACTTTAGCAAAGTGGCTAAGTTTGTGAGCGAGTGAATTTCTGCATACACGACCTTGAAAATACACACTCACATGACTTAATGACAAGATGCTTCAAACTATCAAGACATACATGCTCAACATGACTGATAGATGGTGTGGTTAACAAACGTGATGCTTGTGATAGATCATTGGACAACCTCAACAATGCCTGCGCAATAGTGCATGCAACTTCGTGTCTGAGTGCGACATATGTTTACATAGTGAACACAACATGTGCACACGAAGCAGTCTTGCAAACTGAACATGTACTTTGAAAGATATTCGGTATACCATACTTACCCTCAAGATGCTTGTGCATCTGATCGAGTTCACATGAGGTCCTAATCTTTTCCATTACTCGGTTCCTTGGTCTTTCTCCTTAACTCCTTGGAAGCGATTTCAGCATGTCACCTTTTCCTATAATCACTGGGAGGTGGATCTGTGTAATCTTAGCAGACAATGAATGTTTTCGGAATGAGGCCTTGGGAGGCCCATCTATGTAATTTATGTACTCAAGACCGACAATACAACTTGGACAACACTATGTAGTTTTGAGGCTCAAAGAACTGCTATAGGACATGGGTCTCGGGAGGACACCTTTGCGTAATCTATGAGTGTAGTGAAGCTAGAATTCTCTACACATTTATGGAGAGTAGTGCTAGCTAGGGTTGTTACGGGCTATGGGGTTTCAATACGCCAGGGAGGTTCATGTCTCTACACACTGTGGTGTTTTAGCAGGCAAGGCAAGAAGCTTGATGGTTGCAGAAACAAAACATATAGTTCGGGGAAGATGGATGAGGCTGGGTTGATTGGGAAAATGGCCAAGTGTGAGATCAGTGAAACATATGAAAACATTGATAGGATTCGACTGTGATCACACACAGACACTTAGTGACGGAATGTAGACCATCCAAAATACATATGACATACCTTCCTTGATGCGACAACCTTAGTGATGTGAGTGCGTGAGGTGAGTGTCAAACCTGTCTATGTGATGACAACCACTCATACACGTAGAATTCCCTTAAATAAATACACCATCCCCTTTGTATGACAAACAACAACTCCTGTGCTTGAAAATGACATATGCTACATAAGATGAGAATGCAAACAACTCTTTAGGATGAAGGAGGGAAGCTTGAAATCATCAGTTTATCAACAAGTGTCCAAGGATAATCGATCGCAAGATTCGAGGTAGTCTCCCAAATTTTCATGCAAGCCAAAATTTTGGAGGGTGGTTGTAGCATCTACAACATTAAGTTACAGAAGTCAATGCAACTATACCTCAAAATTCCAAAACCATATCATCCATTTATTATGCAACTTGCTTATGCATTACTATAAATTATTTGTAATTATGACAATTAACTAATAGGTTTTCGAAATTAATTCTTGCTATAAAACACGTGCTAATTTATCCCTATTAAGAAACAATAATGCCACATGGATAGTGCCCACCACTTTGTTATTTTCGACTTTGATTTACAAATAACCTGTCACAAATTTGACAAATCTCAGAGACACATGTAGTTTCACCAATTATTGCAAACTTCTCCTATCTGTTAACCTAAATAAAGTCTAATTAAAAATTTAATCACATTTGTAAAAAGGTCCATGAACATACGAAAAAAGTGTCATGTGAGATGGAGATATGTAGATAAAATACGCAAAATTGCGAGTATGTACGGAGAAAGGAAGATACAAAAGAGACAACAACACTTTCACCCATATGAAAAAAGTGTCATGTGAGATGGATATATGTAGATAAAATACGTAAAATTGTGAGTATGTACGGAGAAAGGAAGATACAAAAAGGACAACAACACTTTTGCACATTCACAAGTTCTATACATTGCTTTTGCATTTTTCCCATCTTTTGCAATTCTGCAACTGCAATTGTGTAATCAATAATTAGATTAAGTGATGATAATAAAATTAACAAATCTAAACTATCAAATATTGGAAAAAGTAAACAAGGTATAAAAACAAACAAAGATCTAAGAATACTCATACCTCGAGAGTATATATAATTTCTACAATGTATGATTGTTATTTCTTTGCAACAATTCAATTAATTAATTATCTATTTTTTTTGATGATAATGAAAAAATCGATCTACTGCTACAACCTATATGATTTTTTTTTTTACTAACTGCTCTACAAACTGGACTCCTCTGTTAATTATTTTATGAATTCTGCAATTACAGGGCCCACTGAGTGCCATTTTCGCCCAGTGCTGGTGAGATTCATGTCGATTTATGTAGAATTTGTTGGGTCATTTAAATGCCCATGCATATAAGGTTGGCCCCCAAATCTCCGCACCTATCCACAAAGCTCCACCCTTCCCGGCTGTGGTTATATGGTATATATTTAGATGGTGGGTTGGGGCTAAGCCCCGAGCCCTTGGTCACTTTGTTCATGGTCTCCTGGGTTGTGTAGTGACTAGGAGCCAAGGGCTTCACCCTGGCCCCTTCCCCCAATACCTATGAAACAAAACTTTAAATACATTTTAATTGCTATATGAGTTAAGATTCACCCAACAGTGTAGCGGTAAGGCATTATGCAACAAATATTGAGGTCCTCCATTCAAATATGTGCACGGCTCCAATTGACCCATACTAAAATTTTATTTGACCCTGAGGTGCCACGTGGTAGTCCATGATTTGGCCACATCGTGACCCATCATTGCTCCAAATAAAATATGCTATAACTAATCAAATGCACCCAAAATTCAACCAATCACATGAGGCCATTTGGTAGCCTACCATTGGTCTAAGGTACAGTGAACTTGTCCAGCCAGCTTGCTTAGTCAGTGCACTGAGTCATTGTATCGACTGCACAGTCAACAGTCCCTCACCCAACCTGCAAAAAATTTACATGTTTGGGAAAACAATCAAAGCAGGATATCAGGAGCATACGATATTAGTTTTGAGTGATCCAAGTTTCTTTGGGTTTAGTTCGATGAGGCATATGCTTTGGAACTAGTTTTGAGAACTTTTGAACACTTTGAATTTTGAGCACTTTACTGGACCCTTGGTTCACTCCTCCCCACTAAAAGCTTTTAGACCTCCAAATTCTATTTTCAGTCAACAAATAAATGAGGGTATAGTTCACTTACCCCTCCAATCTCAATCTATTTGGATTTTCTTGGATTTTTACCTCTCAGCCCCACATGAAGGTACTCTATGTTCCCTCTTCTTGAAGTTCTTGTTTTCTCTCAAGGATAGTATCTTGCCGCAATTCTTCAAGAAGTTTAGGAGAAAGGTATTCTATTAAAGGAATATAAATCTTCTCTTCTTGATATTCAATCAAAAAAGGCTCATATAATATAAAATTCTCAACATTAACAACTCCATACATTTACACATATGGAGAAAAATCCAACTGGAAGGCATTATTACCAATCTTTCCTAAAATCTTAAAAGGTCCATACCTTATTGGTTTCAGTTTTTTACCTTCTCCTTGAAGCCTCTCCTTGCTAATCTAAAGCCAAAATTCATCTCTAACCTGAAAAATGTTGTCAACATGATGCTTATCATGCCTTGTCTTTAACTTGGCTTGAGTCTTTTCCAACTGTTCTTGAACCATCTAATGCACCAATTGAACTTGTTCAATGAATCCCTTGGCCTTATCAATGTCACTATGTCCATAAATAACAACATGTTTCCTAAAGATAAAATCTAAAGGAGATTTTGGTAAGTATTCAAAGCATGCCTCAAATGGAGATGTTTGAATCGATGAATGCTTGGACCGGTTGTAAGAATGATGAATGTAGTGTAAGTGTTCATCCCAAAGCTTAGGATGTTTGCTGCAATAACCACAATAAAGATGTACTATTGTTTTGTTGATCACTTCCATCTAATCATCGGTTGTGGATGTAATGTTGTGCTATTTTTTAACTTGGTGTCCATGAGTCCCCATAAACGTGACCAAAATTTTCCGACAAATCGAGAATATCGATCAGAAATAATATATTGTGTAAGCAAAAGTGCACCCATACATTTTGAAAGAACATTTGTGTAGTGTGTTTAGTTGTAAGCTCCTTCTTACAAGGCATCAGAATACACATTTTTCTAAAACGATCCACCAAAACATAAGGATAGTCATGAATTTTCCTAGAAATAAGTAGCCCTCCTACAAAGTCCATAGAAACACTTTCCCAAGGATGGGAAGGAACTGGATGTGGAGTATACAATCCTAACTTTATATTTCTAGGCTTACTAGTAGCACACGAAGAACATCCTCTTACATATTGTAACACACTTTCATTCATATGAGGCCAATAACAATACCTTTGTAATTGTGCCACTGTCTTGCCTATGCCAAAATGGCCTGCAATAAGAAAAGTGTGTGCTTCCCTTATGATGTTGACTCTTTCACTCGGTGGAATGCATAGCTTACCAAGATGATACAACCATGTATCATGAACATGGTAATCTAATTCCTCCACTTTGTTTCCTTGACACACAATTGAATATACATCTTTAAAATATTCATCTAAAGCATATTGAACAACACAACTATGATGCATGATATAATTATGCTTAAGAATAACTGATGCAGTAACAATTGTTCTAGATATCATATCCACAACTTTGTTATAGATACCTTTCTTATACCTTATCACCAAATGAAATTACTACAAGAAACCCATCCATCTAAAATTCCTCGCTTGTTGTAGCTTGGTTTGTGATTGCAATTATTGCAATTGTTGATGACCAGTGTGAATGATAGGTTCCTTTCCCATCAAATAGTGTTTCCATATTTTCACACTTTTCACCAAAGAAAACAATTCTTTGTCATATGTTGGATAGTTAACTACTGCACCATTAAAAGTTTCTGAATGCTAACAAATGGGCTTACCATGATGCATCATGACCACTCCCATAACATAGTCACTTGCATCATTTTGTATCTCAAATGACTATCTTAAATTAGGATGTGCAAGAACTGGTGCTATACTAATTCTCTCTTTCAATGCATCAAAGGATTTCTATTTCTTTCCTCCCCACTGAAAAACCTATTTAACACTTGGCAAGGCATGTAATGGATATGAAATTGATGAGAAGTTAGAAATTAACTTTCTCCAATATTAGGTTGCTCCCACAAAGCTCATAACCTATGTTACATTATTGGGTTTAGGGAAATCCACAACGACTTTTAACTTTGAGGGATCTATCTTCAATTCACCCCCTCCAACAATATGACCCAAATATACTAATGAGGTTTTTCAAAATTCACATTTAAACGTCTTTAAAAATAACATCTCTTTCTTTAAGACATCTAAGACTTCTCTAACATGCTTGACATGATCTTCACGAATCTTGTTGAAAATCAATGTCATCTAAGTAGACTATCTCAAAGTCATGAAGAAAAATTCTTAATACATCATTCACAAATCTAATGAATGTTGTAGGAGTATTACAAAGACCAAATTTAATAACCAACCATTCAAAAAAACCTTGCTTTGTTTTGAAAGTTGTCTTCCAGATGTCTCCTTCAGAAATCCTAATATGATGATAGCCACTTCTCAAGTCCAACTTAGTGAAATAAACATCATCTTGCAATCGATCAATTAAATCATCAATTTGAGGAAGAGGGTAATGATTCTTTACTATGATCTTGTTGAAGGGTTTGAAATCAACACACATGTACCATGTACCATCTTTCTTTGGTACTAAAAAAATTGGAGACCGACTTAGTGATGTGATTGGTTTGATGACCCCTTTATCAAGAAAATCTTGGATTTCTTTCTTGATTTCTGCATTCTCCATGACTGGCATCCTGTACGTCCCAATGTTTGGAAGTGGATAATATTGCTGCAATTGGATCTCATGTTGGATTCCTCTTATAGGAGGAAATCCTTTAGGTTCTTGAAACATCTTATCAAAGGTATTAACAACCTCAACTAAATCATATTTTAATCTTGCATCACATCCTTGTAAGGATTTATTTTCAACATACACTTTGGTTTGATCATCAAGAGTACAAAATTATTGCTAGCACTAACAAGTCTCTTCATTTGTCCAACATTTACAAGTGATAAATTAGACTTCTTTTTATGTGCTCTAACAATGTACTCAATCCCATTTTTAAACAAATGGTATTTGTTCTCATGGCAATGAAAGATGGCTCTCCTATCATATAGATCTGGGATTCTTAAAACAATACCACAAATGCCAAGTGGAATTACATCAAGCACTACCTCGAATATAAAGTTTGCAATGATGGAGAATTTCAGTTTACATCTTTTTGTCACATGCAATTTTGCATTGTCACATATGCAACCTAATGAATAACGTTTAGGATGAGGAACAGTTTCCAAGTTTAATTTCTTGACAATGTCTTCTGAAATAAGGTTTGCTTGTGATCCATTATCAAACAAAGTATCCATCATGGTATGTTTTGAAATGAATCTAATGTGGAAAAGATTTATTCTTTCTGTTTCTTGTTGAGTTTCATTGAGGTTATTAGAAGAAGTAGTACTTGTAAAGGAGTCCTTACCTTTAAATCCCATGGTTGTAATATTTTTTTCATCCCAAGAATTGTATCCTAAATCATGTTGTGTAGTTTTAGAAGTATTTTTTTCACTTTGTTGTTAAATTTTTTTGGTCTCATCTCAAGATGAAGTTTCCAATAGTGGTCTTCATCATGGACTTATTTTGAACAATGTTTACATGTGATTTCTTCTCCCTACCTCTTGACTAAAGCATTCTTCTTCCCTTTTCCTTTGAATTTCCCCTTTCCTTTGTCTCCACCCTTGAATGGCTTTTTGTTGCCCTCTTGGGGAACATTCTTCCCTCTTGCTTCCAAATGAGTTTCCTATACACAAGCTTCATCTATCTTTGTAGGGTTAAACATGAAAATTGTGTGTATCAAATAACTATGTAAACCTCCAATGTATTTCAGTAGAGTGTCTTGAGAGGATAGATCTATACCCAAAACCAAAGCACTCTTCCTAAATTCTTGAGTATAGATTTGTGCATTTTGACCCTTAGCTTGCCTAAAGTTTTTCCAATCCATTATAGTTTTTTGCATGTATGCTAATGAATAAAAATGTCTTCTTATTGCAACAACAAAGTCATTCCAAGAGGATAAAGCCTTACCACTTTTCTTCATGCCCTCTTGAGTTTTGGCCTTCCCCCAAATGAGTGTTGGACTTTCCAACCTAATAGAAGCAAGCTGAATTTTTATTGCATCATCCTTGATTCTTTGTATCCTACAATACACTTCAATCTGACGAACCCAGTTATCTAATTTCTTAGCATTTACTTCTCCATTGTACATAGGAAATTCAAAATTTATGTCACACTTTAATAAAGGAGTTTCACCATGTCCCTTTGGAGAATTTGGAGGTGTTTGTGAAGGGGTAGAAGTAGAATAAGATAAAGATGAGGATGGAGGTGAAGGTGGTGGCTTCTCACCATCCCCTCCATTCCCTTTTGGAGGTTTATCTCCATTTCCTCCATTTCCTCCATTTTCTTTTCGAGCTTTTGATCTCTCTCCTTGCAACCTTGAGTTCCTCTCATAAATAACTTTCACCATTTCAGACATTTCAAAGAAATATTTTTTAAAAGTTCTCTCATCTTCATACATCCCTTCATGACCTTCATCATGTGCCATGATTGGTGAAGCTTGAGATATCCGTGTTTTCCTTGAAACAATTTGAGACCTTCGCTCCACAAGCTCTCCTTCTCCTATTTTGAGCTTCAACCTTGTAATCATAAGAAAACACTTGCAAAAAAATCAAACCTTCAAAATAACCTTAAGATCTGATACCAAATTGATTTGTTATACAAACTTGAAGGTGATAGGAAAATTTGCAAGTAAAAGTTTATGTCTTTTAGCAAATGGATCACTTTGAAAAAGAACATAAAATAATTGTTTTAAATCTCAGTTAACAAAAGAGACAAATATACCATATGAAATAACACAAGATAACAAAATGATAAAGGAGTAGACCTCTTCTAGGGTACATCTCCTTGTTCATCTTCCAATCTCTGGTTGCTTTCATTAAGTGCTTCAATTTTATGTTTACATGGATTTAAAGTGCTCAGAATGTAAAAGTAATGTCTTTGAAGGTTAAAAAACCCCAAGTTGAGCTCTTTTTTGGTTCGATTTGGCCAAAACCTAAAGAAGTTTTTTTGCTAACCGCTCTACAAAATGGACTCCTCAGCTAACTGTTCTACAATTTCCATAATTCTAGGGCCCTCAGAGTGCCATTTTCTACTGGTGCTAGTGAGATTCTGACCAATTTAGGTGCAATTTTTTTGTGTCCTTTAAACTCCCAATGACACCTTCTCGTGGAAAAATAGGGCCACATGGGGCAATGCGCTTGGGGATGGTCCCCAAATCTCCGCACCAGTCTGCCAAGCTCTACCCTGCCGGCCTCTGGTTATATGCTATATATTTAGACCATGGGTTGGGGCTAAGCCTTGATCCCTTGGTCACCTTGCTCATGGTATCATGGGTTGTGTAGTGACCCTGGGCCAGGGGCTTAGTCCCAACCCCTTCTGCCAACATCTATGTGTCAAAATTTTATATACATTTTCATTACTATATGGGGTAAGATTCAACTAGAAGTGTAGCGGGAAGGCATTGTGCTACAAAGCTTGAGGTCCTATGTTTGAATCCGGTTGGGGCTTTAGCGAACCCATACCAAAATTTTAGTTCACCCCAAGGTGCCACATGGTAGCCCATGACTAGTCCACCTAACAACCTATCATTGGTCCAAATAAAATATGCATAACCAATTAAATGCACCAAAAATTTGACCAAACACATGAGGTCACTTGGCAGCTTGCCATTGGCACAAGGTATTGTTAGCTTGTCCAATCATCTTGCTAAGTCATTGTATGGACTGCCCAGTCAACAGTCCTGCACCCAACCTGCAAAAATTTTACTTGTTTGGGAAAACGATCAGAACACAATATCAGGAGCATAAGCAATTTGAGTTGCGTTGGATTCAAGTTGGTGAGCTCTACGCTTTGACACTAGTTTCAAGCACTTTTGAACACTTTGAATTTTGAGCACTTTGTTGATCCCATGGATCAATGTGCATTGTATAGTTGTGGTATCATGACTTGTATATTTGTTACGTTGTGCTATGTTTATGTATATGTATATGTTGTACATCAAGTGTGGATGTATATATTGTTTTGTGGTGCACACTGAATGTAGGAGTACATATTATGTGGTTTTGTACATTGGGTGTAGATGTATGTGTGGTATGTGTCAGGTGTAGGTGCATGTATTGCATGGTGTTGTATGTCATCTTTGGTTGTATGTGTGTAATGCAAACTATGTGTATGTGCACATGGTTGAGGAGAAGCAACTGGGTGTTTTTTGGGTGTGGCAAACGCTATGTTGTGCGTAAGGAATAAGGACAAACGTAGAGGCAAATGATTGATTAAAGGATAAGTATCAATATTTTGTTTTAGTTTTATTATGCATGTGATTTATGATTTTGGTCTATGATGATTACATGTGATCTATGATTTTAGTTTATGTCAGTGTTTTCAGATAATATGATCTGATATGTTTATACATGATGATTTGGTTACTGTGACAGGAAAAAAACATAATTGCAAGTGTACGTTGTTGACGAGCCACCAATGAAGTATGATTTGAAGTTATTTCAATTTATTTTGAATCTAATGGAAATTATGTGCTTTGTACAAGAAATCATGAAATGCTTGGTTGGGTGGTCAAAACTGACACAAGCATTAGCAACAACAACAAGAGGAATTGAAACATGCAACAATATGTTGGTAAACCATTCAGGAGCATGGCCATTGTGGAGCACTAGTGCCCAATAATGTTCGTTGATTTCTTGACAGGTATGATGGTTTTAAGGCATGGATATGCCTTGGTTTTTGGACGTTCCAATGTGAGAAAACCGTTTCGAGAGATGGACTACTCGAGATAGTTATACCAATGGAACTTGGAAGGTGTGTGACTGCACGGAAGGGGGTGACTGAAATTCCAAAGGGACTATGTAGCAGAGAAAGGAAGGTCAGGGATATATCTATTTTGGTCATTAACATTTCCAGATGGAATCAAATGCACATTCATATTACACCATGAAACAATGAGACAATAATTATTCACTGAGAGGACAAGTGGCACAAGATTATAGTGTTGGACATTGGATGCAAATTTGACCTTGTAGTGGATTCTGGACTTCCTGGGAAGGAGGTGAATCCTGGTATTACTTTGAGGGTGGAGGTATGAGCCTCTAGATTCCCTTATTACAAATGCAAACATTATATCGTTTTATTTGCTGGTTGAGAAAATATACATATGTGTATATGTGTGTATTATTGTAAATATTGTATCAAGTTAGATTTTTTTTATTATGGAAAGATCTGTAACTTTTCATTATATCGAAAAATTACATATTGTAGATGTTGTTGCATATGTTGTAAAGAGTCACTGTGGTCTATATACAAAATAACTTGCTATGTTATGTTTCAGATACACCACACAGGGTGATTTGCTATAATTTACTGTGAAATAACCTGTAATATTTCTATTTTAGGCCTGTACATAAGACACGCAGGGCCTTCCAAAAATTTCTAGAAGTTTCCAAAAAATTTGAGTTTTTTTCAAAAATTTACAAAAAACCAAATAAGTTGGACCAAACTCCCTCATATAATGTGGATCTATATATGGCCGGTGCTAATACTGATATTCATTTGTCCCTCTCTGCTCAGTTATCACCCACTCACCTCTGGGCAATAACGCGGCCTCCTTGGATAATTTGTCAGCATCGCCGTTATGCTCCTTGTAGATATGAGTGCAAGAGATATTGTTAAATTCTGCCTTGAAAATATTTACTTTGATTAAAATGTTACTGAGTGTGTGTATGTGACATGCAAAAATGCCATTGAACCAATTTATAATAATATTTGAGTCCCCAAATATATTTAATATGTTGCACTGGTGTCCCAAGGAGAAATGCAATAAGTGGTGCAAGGTAATGAGCGGAGCATAATTATTGTTTCCAGCTCCCAGTACCATCTTGACTTTATAGAAATGTTGTTCAGTGATATACAGGACGAAACCACCCCCACAACCCTGTTAGTTAGCAATGCCGTCAAAGAAAGCCCAAGGAGTATTTTTATCTATACAAGGAGGAGGATGTGGACGATGCTCTTTATGAGGTGGAGGGTTAGGTAGTTCCTTGAAGGCAGAAATAATGCCAGCCTCAATGTGAGGCCAATGTGCTGGTCTGTTTTCGAAGATGAGACGGTTTCAGGCCTTCCATATATACCAACTGACCAGCAAGGGGAGGTTTAGAAGATTTGATCCCTTGTGCTTATTGGTCCAATCGTCCCATCCTTTACCCAGATCATTTCCATTCCATTGCCCCGTGAATCGGATAGTGGTAGATAAGGCATTCCAAAGAGAGAGTAAGACGTTACATTGCAAAAAATGGTGGTCTGTAGATTCAGATTCACATTTACATAGAAAGCACCAGGTAGGCCCATGAAAAGCTCTACGAGTTAAGTGTTCCCCCATGGGCACCTTGTCTCTCAGAATGCACCAGAAGAATAATTTAGTTCGCAGCGGAGCAATGAGTTTCCAAATTTTTCTCCACCAGGATATAATCCTTTCTGGTCTCTTATGAATATTTAAAGAAATGTATCCAGAATTTGGGGAATATATTCCATTCTTGGCCAGGCACCATACTAATTCATCATGTCCCTCCTTGGTCCTGATGTGAGATTCAGATAGTGCTGATATATACTCTTGCCATTCTAGGTGCCATCTAGGAGGTAGGTCAAGTTGACGGGTCGATTTCCACGCTTGTGCAAATATCCCTATGTTTTATTGATATGAAATATGTGAGATAACCTTGATCTCGTGGGAGTGGAGATACATGATGAGGTCTTGAGAGAGTAAGTGCCTTCCTCCACCTCCAATCCACGGATCCAGCCCAATCCATGCTAGGGAGCCATCATTTATCCTCCATACTAGATTGTCTCTTATATGCGGCATGGAGTGAATCAAAGCCTTCCACACTGATGAGATGCCTATCCTTGGCCAACTAGGCATTCTGACCTAATCCATCAAATGTTGAGGCCAAATGTATTTGTGGTAAGAGATTGAGTCGATAGATTCTGACTAGTTAATAGTGTCCAACCCATTTTTGCAGCATGGGCTTGAGCAAATAGGGGGAGATCTTTTAATCCCCAGCCCCCCCATTTCTTTGGCAGTGCAATATTTTGCCAGCTAATCCAGGTGAATATATTTTTGTCTTGATTCCCAGCCCAAAGGTACCTATTGCACAGTTGCTGCAAGCGAGATAGGATATTCCTGGGTATCCATGCAAGTGCCATCCAGAAAACTGGGTTAGCTTCCAGGACCGATTTGATAAGTACCAACCTTCCCGCCCTGGATAAGTATCTGTGGCTCCAATAGGACAATCCTTTCTCCAATTTTGAGACAAGCCAAACCCAATTTGCTATCCTCTGGCTAGTTGGTTTTAACCAAAAACCCAAATATTTGAGTCCTCTATCCATTGGGTGGATACAATATGGAAAATCCTGTTGAGCATAATGAGTTTCATGGACAGAAGTATGAGAAAATTTGATAGTAGATTTGGAATGGTTAACAAGCATCCCAGATGCTGATGAGAAAAGGAGAAGGATCCTAGAGAATGTAAGAGAATCCCAGATGCTACCATCCATCAGGATAAGCACGTCATCCACAAATAGAAGAATGGTAAGAAAGCAATCATCTGAGATCTTGAGGCGACAAATATCTCCTTCCCTCTTGGCCAATGCAATTAAACGATTGAGGCCTTCCATAACAATAAGAAAGAGGAGGGGAGATAAGGGACATCCTTGCATAAGCCCTCTTTGGGAATGGAAGAAATGGGAAGCTAAGCCATTATGAGAACACTGAAAGTGGGGGTGGTAATGTAGGCCATGATCCAAGTAATGAAATTATGTGGGAAACCCAGATGGATGAGAAACATCTTGATGTAGAGCTAGCTGACCTGATCGAAAGCTTTCGATAGGTCAATATTGAGAATGATACTTTTGAGGTGCCTAGACCAAATAGAATGTAAGGCTTCTTGGGCTGATCCTATGGCTTCATGAATCTATCTGGCTTCAAGGAAGGCAAATTGTTAAGGAGCAATATGCCTGGAGAGAATAGGTCTGAGACAATTGGAAATAATCTTATAAATGATCTTGTGAAGATAGTTGCACAAAGATATAGGTTTGTAATCATCAAAATATTAAGGAGAATCAGACTTAGGGACGAGAGCGATAAAAGTCGAGTTGATGGCATGATATAGGTATCCTGTAGCTCTGCTCTCCTCCACTACCTTCAATAGGTCTGACCCCAGTATCTCATAGAAGGTAAGATAGAACTCAATAGTATAGCCATCTAGGCCTGGACCCTTATCCTTTTTGAACCATTTTAAAGTGCCTTCTAGTTCCCCAGATGTTACCGGTGCAAAGAGCTCTTCTGCATATTCCTCATTGAAAAATCTAGGAAAGTGACCTGCCACATTTATAATATCAGCCACATTTGCATATGGAGGACTCTTATAGAGGTTCCTGAAGTGTGAAGTACCCAGGTGAGAGAGCTTGTTGAAAGAGTCAGCTAGGCCTCTCATAGGTAGAGGGAAATTCCAGATAGTATTTGCAACCCTTCTGCCATTTGCATAATTTTGAATGAATCTAGTATTGTCGTCACCAGCTTTCAGCCAGATGCCTCTGCTCCTCAATCTTTGGGATTCCTCCCTCGCTTTTAGAATATGGGCCTTCTGATTTCCATCTCGATTAGGCGTGCCTTATCATCTGCTAAGATGAATCCCAGACTTCTTTCATCTAATAAGGAACTCAGTTCAGATTCAATGTGAGTGAGCTGTGCATTTTCCGAAATAAGCTTTTCCTTAGCCCAATTGATGGAGAGGTGTTTGAGCTTGGAAAGGTTATTGCAGAAACCCTTTGCCAATGATTCCTCTCTGTTGATAGGGTTGGCGATCCACAAATCAAAGATCAATTTTATGTAATCAGGGTCCTTCAACCAAACGTGATTGAATTTAAAGGGGGCTTTCAGCTTTTGGTGAGGTCCAAGGATTTCTAGATATATAGGGGAATGATTTGAGATACCCCCAAAACCTACCCACTACTTGTAATGATGCAGACATTGGAGAAGTGAACCCTTCATCAAAAATTTTTCTCGTCTTCGAGCCAAAGCTGCTTCACCCACTCTTCTATTTCTCCAAGTGGGGAAGGGTTTGTGCATAGGGACATCTACAAAATTGGTTTGATCTAATAGATATGTCATGTGCCCTGTGATAGCATCAACCTGAGATAAAGATCCCTAGGATTCATTAAACCCCAGGGAAAAGTTTAGGTCCCCTCCGATGATAATGTGATCTGAAGCCAGAATCGAGAGGATTAGGAAATGGTGCCAAAACTGTTCTCTCTGATGACAGGATCCATATACATTCATGATCCGAAGATTTTTACTGAGTTCATCTGAGAAAATATCGATGCCCATGAATCATGATCCCCCTTAAGATGTATCAACCTTGATATATCTAGGGTTATATCCTATAGCCAGTCCCCCTGATCACCCTACCGCATCAATTACGACAAAATTCCAGCTCAGGACTAGGGATTGCAGGGAACAGGTGATGTGCTCGACCAGACCAAGGGTTTCTTGAAGCAGAATAATGTCAATCGGATCAACTTCAACCAGTCTCTGCAAGGCTAGTTTCTTAGAGGCACTAGCCAAGCCCCTGCAATTGAAGGACAAGCATTTCATGGGGGAACACCTCTCAGGGTATAATTTGCTCTAAGGACTGGTCAAGAGTGGATTGTCGGCCAGAGGCTACCTCCGCCCCTACTCGCAGAATTGCTTTGGAGAGATCAGACTTCCTCCCTCTGGAAGTCAGGGGACTAGAACCCGAAAGAGAAAGCCCTAATCCAGTATGGCGAGTCAGGATATCCTTGGAGTGGGATTTGGAGTAGAGGAAATAGTGGTGCGTAAGTGAGACCCCAGAGGATGTCGGTGAGATGGAGGAAGTAGAAGGAGAAAGTAGAGACGGGGTAGAGTAGGCGATGTGGGGAGGGGCCGACATGTTTCAATGTGCCAAGGAAATCTGAGCTGATGAAACAACAACAGATGAGATATTTTCATAAGATGAGGAGGAACGATTCAGAGAAATACTTGAGACTTGCGTGGCTTCAGCAGCAGCACAAGCCCTGGTCATCGACGGCGAAGATGGTCCATGCCCATCCACCCCTGTCTTTAGAGGGGGAGAGAGTGTTGATGAGGTAGGACCTGAGGGGGCAGGGCGAGAAACCGCCGACGAGTTGACCCTGTATGGGATAGGCATTACCTTTGGGGAGTTCTTTGTTTTCCTGTTGAGTGGGCAATCTTTGTAGAGATGTCCCACCTTGTGACACCATCTGCAGTGAAACGAAACCCCTTCATAATCCAAAATCTGAATCCTACAGTAATTCCCCCATTGTAGAGTAATATTTTCCTCCAGTCCCTCCCGAGTGTCCAGATGGACCAGAACACAAGCAAGGGTTCGATTCTTCGATTCAATAAAAGTGTGATCGTGATCCAAATATGTTCCTATAGCATTACCAATGTTGATAAAAACTTCCTCGCACCAGTACTGTAAAGGGAGCCCTAGCAATCACACCCAAAGTGGTCTAGCCCCAATTTGTTCTCGTTCAGGGTCAAACAATGGGCTCCAATGCTTGAGAAGGACCGAAGCCATCTCGATGTGCTTGTACCTGGAAAGTACCAGATCAGTGAAAACCTCCTTTGCAAAGTGTAAGGAGAACCACCCTCGGGGCAGAACGTGAACTTCAGGCAATTCCTTCAACAAAGAACCCCAAATCTCCTTGACCCATTGTGTCAGCCCGTTGGCCAAGTATGCTCAGCCACGCATGTGTCCAACTAGCACAGTACGCGCCATGGAAGTGGCTTCTCCTATGGCCGAGGTCTCGCCAAATCTGATAATGATATCGTTAGATGTCGCCTTGATGCACTTTGTCTTTCTTTGGCTGGTGCGAGGAGCCGAAGGGTGATTCACTAAAGGGTTAGGGACTCCTCCTGGGGAGATATATTTTGCAAGCTTTACTTTCATCGCAGGAGTCTCAAAACAGCCTGACGGCCGGAGACCCGAGGCAGATGGGATTGCTGCTGCAGATACAAAGATGTCCACCAGAGGCGCAGTGACGAAAGTTGAGAGGGGTGGATGGGGGTCAAAAGATGGCGAGGGATGCGTATATGTCGATAGAAATGCAGAGTGCCCAATGAAAGAGAAGGCGCTTCGAGACCTGGTGAGTTGACGGGGAGCGGCTCAGAGAGGGATGGCACAGAGCAATACCCTGGTAAGGTGACAACAGGCGAAACAGATGGTGGCGTCGGATCAGTTAACTGGAGAGGGTCAGTAGCCGGTGATGAGAAGCTGAGGATCCCAAAAATTACCTGATCTGGAAAGGGTTCCTAGGAATAATCCACTTCTTCCACATCCATATTATCCCCCATTTTCTAGCCAGCAGTTGGTAGCCGAAAGCGACGGGTGTGTAGACGGTAATGGCGATGACGAGAGGTTACAAGCGGCGACGGTACAGGGTTGCAGTCTTCAGTAATAACAGTAAAATACTAGGGTTTTACCCTAATCCTGCACGGTCGACCTCCATCCCTCATCGTATCAAGTTAGATTTATAAAGCTCCATAGATAGTATGATTATTTGCTGGGTGAAGAAAATATGTATGTGTGTATGTGTTGTTATTATTGTAAATACTGTAATGAGTTGTTTTATAAATATCCAGTAAATAATATGTTTGTCATGTTTAAGCAGATGGTCATTGTAAATACTACAACAATCTATGTTATAAAGCTCCATGGGTGGTATGTTTTGTTTTCAATGCTCTTGCTATTTATAGGTGTCATTGAACGTTCAGGATGGTGTTCCCCTAAGGGGGAGGGTTTTGTAACAACCCTAGTTAAAAATCCATCTAAAAATATATAATACCACGATCATGACACACATATTCCAAGTTAAATGGTGGGAAAAGATATCCTAGTGGGATGTCACTTTGATTTATTATGGCTAACGAAATAAAAAAAGTCAATGGGAAAGGCTTTGAAAAGGCATGAGGCATTTATTGGCATTTATTTATGAAAAATAATGGAAATTAGTAGAAAAGGAAGGTGAAAGGTCACAAGTTGCATGTGAGGAGGAAATTGAAGGGAAATAATTGAAAATAAAGAAAATAGAAGCCTCATTGATAAAAAGGCTTCTAAGGATCAGTTGGCAAGATTTTTCTAAGCTTTTCCACACGCTTGGTCAGTGTAATATTTTCTTGATAGGCTTTGTTGGAGCTCTCTTCTATTCTCTCTCTCTCTCTTTCTCTCTCTCTCATACTCTTGGAAGCTTAGAGTTTTCTTGGAGCCCTCTTAGAGGAGTATTTGATACTTGGAGTTTTGGAGCAAGAAGGAAAAGGAAGAGAAGGAAAGCACAAGAGGACATCAGGATCAATAGCTACAATGGTTTTTACTTATAGGTGCAGAGCTTAGTGTATGTTTTTCTCACTATTTTTTTCATGCATGGTATATGCATGTGGTTTATTGGTCACAATCTTTCATTGGCATGGAGGATTTCCTAGATTAACATTGGATTTTCCTAGCCATGCCATTTCCTATATATACATGGTGTTGTGGGTTTATTTCTTTGTTTTCTCGTTGGTTCTCATGTTTCCTTTAACTTGGGTTGAGTTAGTAGTCCTAGAGCCTTGGTTGGAAAATAAATTTGGAGCCTTTAGTGGGTTCAGTTATTAGTCCTAGAGCCTTGGTTGGACAAACTCTCTTGAGCCTGACAACAATTGTGGGTAGAGTTACTAGTCCTGGAGGCTTGGTCGGAACAAACACTCTAGAGTGAAGCCAATCTAGTGATGGTTTGTGATATCTGAGCATGAGGTGGAATCATTGTTTGATGGGTTGAGGTGGTTTGACCTCTCAAAGCCCTTGTTCGGATTTGATGTGTTTTGTGAGATTCCACATTCATGTTTGGAATATGACACGAGGGTGAATGGCTAAATAGAGATTTGGCTCAGCCATGTAGACAGTCAGACAGTTCATGGAAGTCCCACACCTGGTTGGAATTTTCATTATTAATATGATTTTATTTATCCTTGTTATTTCATGAGTATTATACAGGTTTACATGTGGATTATATGGTTGTTGTTTCCTTGGTATTTCTATTTTTATATGTTTGTTATGAGAATGTTTTATGGGGTGATGATGTATGGCTCTCATCATGTTTCGATTTGTAAATGAATGAGAAATGTATATATGGCGTAATAGATGAAATTTAGCTAATGTGTTGATGCATCAATGCTTCTTAATGATTCTTAGATAAGTATGAGACCCCTATGCTCAGTTATGCTATTAAGACCTATAGATTTCATATTTGTGATATGTTTGATGAAATTCTTGTCATGGCTAGTAGGGGTACAGTATAATCATTCTTGATGTTTTTGCAAATGTGTCTTTGTTCTGCTATGAAATTTCATTTCTAAATGTGTGTTGATGGTGTTGGACCTGCCAACATTCAGGGGATCACCTCGGTTTGAAGTCCCAAGTAGACCTCACACTGTTTGGTGTGGGAGTCCCATCCGGTATGATGGCCTCGTTGCCATTGTAAGGATTTGCCTCAAATCTTGCTTGTAAGCACAAGAGAGTGGTCCGATTTATCTTCAGGAAGTGAGGTTCACATGCCTGAAGAGTGTAAGTGTATTTATGTCAATGGTTCTTTAACTGTGACAAGAAGAGCGTGAAGGTGACTTCTAGGTTGAAAGGGATTAGTCCCAACTTAGCTAGGAACACACAAAACAAAAGGACATACACAACTTCTAATGGAGGAGTCCACTTGGATGCGAAAATAACAACATACAAGGTAAGATAACACGTACAACACTCGCGGATCAATTCGAATGAGTGCAATAGTTGTTACAACAAGGTTCATGTGAAAGGTCTATCTGATATCCGGCAAAGCAGTCGACATGGACAAGAGAACGTTAACAACATATACAACACATTTCCATTAATATATTATGCATTACAACAAATGGATTAGTTCAAATTTAGAACACAGGTTAAAGCAACAATAATTAGAAGTGTTACAGATCAGTCTTACAACAAATACAATACATGTGTGAAAATGTGATGACCTATTAATAGGATTCTGAATTAAGTGAAAATTCCAAGACACATCATTACACCATACATCACTAACCTCATCAGTGGGGCATTGGAGCCACTACTTACTCTTCAAAGAAAATATTATAGACTCTCTTGGCTATATGGGATGAGCTGAAGTGAAAATTCCTTTCATGTACGAATGAGGGTGGTATTTATAGCCAAGAGTGAAACTAACTCTTGTGGCTATTCAACTACCCTCATGACTATTTGACGTCCATGAATTTCCTTCTTACATGACTCTATGTTGAACAAGTGGGTCTCTTGGACTTCCATGTTACATCACATTGATTGACAACAAGCCCATAGTGGAGATGTGGGCAACATGACTAATGACGTGACTCAACATGACCTGACGTGACAATGCTGGTACATTCGTGTTACTACTAGAGTGCATGTCGAGCTACAATGTTGCTAGGTGATGGATGTCTTCATGGTGTATTATAGCTTTACCTCTACATGGCAAAGTGCGTGAAGTCTTCGATGCTCCTTGGTTCGTTTGATGAAGCTTTAGTATGTTTTTCCTTGCTTTCATGCTGGAAGGCTTGAGAGGCTGAACTGTTCACAAAGGTGCATGTTCGTCGTGTTCATATGCTTCGAATGCTTCGTTCGTTCGTCCGTTGGTGAACCTATCCATCTACATGTGCTCCCTTTGTTCATCCCGTTTGTTGTCTTGACATGTTTGATGGTTTACTTGTATCTGTAGTCAATCATGATGAAATGACATCAAATCAAAAACCTCCTAGTCTACCATGACACATGATCATTTTGGATGTAGGTGATCGGGAGAGGCAACAAAGTTACAAGGTGGGATGATGGCTCCGGGCATTGCTGATGAAAACTGCGCAAGATTCATTGAGTGATGGAGACGAGCAATCTGAGTCGAAAGTGAATGTGTGGAAGATCTTGCTCGGCCGAGAGAAAAATTTGCGCAAATTTTAGGAGGGATAGTCTAGGCTGTAGGAGGGTAAGGTAGGCATGCTCTGTGCGTTTTGAGGAATGAACAATGATCTGGGGCTAAACAGATAAATTTGCACAATCTTCTAAAGAAACGGGTCAGGCTGCATGAAATAAGATAATTTCTAACTATTACAATAATGAAATACAACTCATTTCTTGCGAGATCCAACCCTTTTAGTAAAACTGACTTTTGACCCATGAAGTCAATGAAATTCAACTTGTTTAACCACAACATGTGAACAAACTTTCACATTGTTGGCTAAGTTCGGATGCTCCTACATCAACTATTGATTTCATTGGCATCACATCGTCAGACATCCTTGAAGAAGATGAGATGGGATTTTAGATGATGATACAATTAATTCACCAAATCTTTATATTTATGACAAGATCAACTTTATGTAACTATTAAGAGAAAAACATGTATATAAGTGACACTACGAAATGAATAAAATAAAATTAAAAATATATATATTACTTCAGCAAATAGAAGAAACCAATCTCCATAAATTTTTTGTTTAGAGCTTACAACAACACAATAGTTATGTTTTCCAACTTTTTCAAAATGAAGTCATATGCAGATACATTTAACCACAAAATACATATGTGGAGGAATTCTAAATCCTGTAGGAAGTTTCCAGTCATTATATTACCAACACGTTAAGGGTGTACCATATGCTGCTGCTATGCCTGATCCATATTGCAGCATATGGTACACAAAGAAGAGCCATATTGCATAATAACACCAATATTTGATACATTTCTACCACTTGGAATTGTACATCAAATCTGAATTCACAAACTCAATCTTTATATGTGGAGAATTCAAATAATTTCATTACACCTATAGGGGGAGGGAAATAATTTCATACATTGGTGAGCTTTGGTTACTAGAAAGAAAGCATGTATAGTGTTAATGCTACTTTTCATCAGAGCACAAGAAATTTTACAGGGATGCACACAGATAGACATGCTATATTGCCAGAAAACCCACTTTAAACTTTTGTAGATCATAGTGAATGTCAAATGAAAAAATTAAATGCGAATACAATATCAATTCATTTATTTTTGATAACTATTGTGAGAGAAAGTCACAGGATCAAATGTCCATGCAAAGAGGCTCTTTGAAGTATTGAAAACAAACCATTAGTAAATTCAAGAACGGATGCCAAAGGGGAAGAGACAATCTAGAGTTGCAAGAAATATTGAAAACCATGGCCAATCCAAGGAAATCCCTCCAAAGAAATTGCAAACAACGGGTAGTGGGCAAACCCTATTGACATATATGCATGCCTATTTACGCTGATCAGTATAACTTGGTTTGGGTACTGTAACTGCAGTGTGAGGTAAACATGCAGGAAACTAATTCAAAATATATGTATACTAATCCATGTCTAATAGTAGCTTCACATCACAAAATACAAATGTGCATAACTCTACATCAAGAGCTACCAACATAAACATACACGAACCATTTCATATTTGAAGTCTATGGTAAACCACAGTACAACAGCCCAGAACTTTAGAAACAGGGGATGTAGGAATTCCTGAGTTCGATCATAAATATGGAAATGCCGCAATTCAACTGTTGAAAATCAAGAAAGAAAATCCATGAGACCTTTCATGTATGATTAATTAAACTGTATATGGCAGATCATTTAACCTATTTTCTACTTGATTTCAATTCTGAATTTAGCGAATTTCTATGCTTGGATGTTTCATAAAGATATACGTGTATAAAACATAATTAGAAAACCTACAATCCCAAAATTATAACCGAGCTAATTATAAGGAATTAATGAGATTCATCGACAACCGTAAATTTCTATTGCCTACTCACTGCTGCTCATTTCTTCAACTTATCTGTAGAGAAAGAATATATGTTTATCTTCTACTCAAAAAACCTACATTTCAATAGTTGTTACTTGTTAGCTGTTGGGGCAAAGCATAGACTTCTTTTAAGAAAGATTTAGTATCATTCACCCCTAACACTCCTCATGTTCCCAAGCTTCCAAGATTGATTCATGCAATCTTGGAACACATTTCAGAAATTTTGAACCAAACCTCAACCCACCTACTGAAAATTGCTTTCAAGATCACCCATGAAAATTGTTATAACCCATTATTCATAAGGAAGATACATCCAATTGAATGCATAAGAAGTATTGTTCACCACTGTCCAGTCCTTTTGCCCCCAAGCTTCCAGGATTGTTTCATACAATCTTGCACCTGCAAAACAAAATTCTATGGAAAATAGTACAAGGATACTAATCTGTAGTTTCTGAAAACTTGAAAAACCTTTAAAGACAAACCTCTTTGAATGATGTTTAGCTACCAACATAAACATACACGAACCATTTCATATTTGAAGTCTATGGTAAACCACAGAACATTAGCCCAGAACTTTAGAAACAGAGGATGCAGCAATTCCTGAGCTGGATCATAAATATGGAAATGACGCAATTCAACTATTGAAAATCAAGAAAGAAAATCCATGAGACCTTTCATGTATGATTAATTAAACTGTATATGGCAGATCATTTAACCTATTTTCTACTTGATTTCAATTTTGAATTTAGCGAATTTCTATGCTTGGACGTTTCATAAAGATATACTTGTATAAAACATAATGAGAAAACCTACAATCCCAAAATTATAACCGAGCTAATTATAAGGAATTAATGAGATTCATCGACAACCGTAAATTTCTATTTCCTACTCATTGCTTCTCATTTCCTCAACTTATCTGTAGAAAAAGAATAGATGTTATCTTCTACTCACAAAATCTACATTTCAATAGTTGTTGCTTGTTAGCTGTTGGGGCAAAGCATAGACTTCTTTTAAGAAAGATTTAGTATCCTTCACCCCTAACACTCCTCATGTTCCCAAGCTTCCAAGATTGATTCATGCAATCTTGGAAGGCATTTCAGAAATTTTGAACCAAACCTCAACCCACCTACTGAAAATTGCTTTCAAGATCACCCATGAAAATTGTTGTAACCAATTATTCATAAGGAAGAGACATCCAATGCAATGCATAAGAAGTATTGTTCACCATTGTCCAGTCCTTTTGCCCCCAAGCTTCCAGGATTGTTTCATACAATCTTTCACCTACAAAACAAAATTCTGTGGAAAATAGTACAAGGATACTAATCTGTAGTTTCTGAAAACTTGAAAAACCTTTAAAGTCAAACCTCTTTGAATGATGTTTAGCACTGAAGTTGGCCGCACCTGAAAATTGCTTGCATAATTACCCCACAAAACTTAATAACCCATTCGTCATATAGAAGAGACATAATGCAAAGCATAAACTTCCATTGCACATATAACTCAAAAAATTAATAATTATACTTCACCCCTCTCTCCCCTCCAATTTCTAAGTTTTCAGGATTGATTGGTACCATCTTGCACTTGTAAAAGGACAAGGGTATCTATCTTTTAACCTCTAGAATGATGTTTTCCACTGAAGCTCATCAGTCAAAACCGTGTTAGCCTACCGTCTCCAACTTGAATCCAATCAAAAACAAGGACCAGAGCCATCGGAAACAACTTGAAGTAATATTGTCTGACAAATTGCAAGATTCATTAAAATTTATACAATACACCAAAAATATGGTAAGGTCAAAAATAGACATACATCTAAATAACTGCAATACTTACAGCCACTAAAAGAAACATCCATAACAAATACTTATGATCCCCCATGAACTTTCTGCAATGGATGGGCTCTCTTACTCCCTGCCATTAAACGACACATTATGATTTCTGTCATGGATGGGCTCCCACTTTTTGTACTTCTGTTATTTTAGTTAATTTCGGACTCATTAACTTTCCATATAATTTACCTATATAATTTACCTATTTATTTTAGTAAATTTACCCACATAAAGTTCACAAAATCTAAAACCAAAAATAACAAGCATCCTCAAACAAACCTAGGCTAGGGATTTACACCAATCAAAATTGCTTACATGTCAAGTAGTACAGCGAAGGCCGAGGCTAAGTACTTCTGGTATCTTTAAAGAATGTAGGTGCTCAGAAAATGAATCAGGCTCAAAAACCAGTTATATTGGTAAATTTACTGTACATAAACCTCCCATATAAATGACATGCATCGCTGAGTCAATCCATATCTTTAAACCAAGAAAGTTGAAATTACATGAAGAAGTGAGAGCGATTTAAAAGATACATAATTTTATTCATCTTTTTTTCATTTAGTTATTCGCAAAAGTTAAAATACAGAAAGTTAAAAAGTTAATTTTAATAAAAAAAGTTATAGAGATTTTTGAAAAATTGAGTTTAAATTGTTTAATTTGTATAATTCAAGTGTCTCGCGCAATTTTTAGTATGTTGAATCTATTTATCTATTCAAAAGTGTATTTTAAACAACAAAAAATCACATTCTTAGCTTGAAATTGTACAACTAGGTTAAATAGTAGACATTCTACACTAAAAACATTTGCAAACTAACATTAGAATTTTAGAATGACGACACTCGGTGAACACTTCAACCATCTCCAAGGAGAGAGCTAAAAGTAAAGATACAAATACTGTGCAAAACCAAGATTAAGCTAGTTTAAATAGTAGACAATTTACACTGAAAGAATTTGTAAACTAATATTGGGATTTTAGAATGAAGACTTTTGGGTGAACACTTTAGCCATTTCCAAGGACATAAAGTTAAAAATAAGATACAAATACGGTACAAAACCAAGATTAAATAGAGAATGATAAGAACTTTAGACATGTGACGAAGACATTGAAGATTTAATATTTTTCATTAATAAATATTCATGAATTAATTTGATATAGATTAAGTTTTTCTCCATTCCTTTTGAATCCCTCATCTCTCTTTTCTTTATTATTAATTTTTCATTATTTTTCTTTTCTAAATATAATATAATACTTAAAAATATTTTAATTAATCTCTCCTCTATTTAATCTCTAATTTATTTTATTTTAATTCTAATTTATTCTATTTTATTCTTTCTTAATCCTACCATTATTTACTTCATTCTATAATATAAATTAATTTATATCCTATAAATAACCATTATCAATTAAAAATTCTAAAAATTATATTTAATAATCTCTGTTTTCTTTCATGTCAACTTCATTTTCACTCCTCTATTATTTTGTTAATTTAATTAAATTAATTATCAATGTTTCACTTTAATTTTAATTTTAATATTGTTGAATATTTTAATTCATTTTATTTAATATTATTTATTAATATCTAGGGGTCTTCCTCGAAAGTGGGGTGTAGTCAATCATATGGCATTAGTCCAAACAAGGCAAATTGAGACAGGTGATTCTGGTTGGGCAGCAACAGAAATGCTAATCATGGTGTATAGTGGCAAGCTCATGGCCGAGATGACAAATAGACCAAGGCATGCCACCTATGTCCACATATGTGTTCACGGAACGAAAAACAAAGAAATCAAAGAGCAAATTATATGAAAATAAAAAATGTAATTGATATTAACAATGATGTATTTTCAAGTTCAGTATGTGAAATTCTATGTTAAACAAAGTTTCAATCTACATTACAATATAAACTTTAAACAAAATTTCAATCTACTTTCCAATACAAACTTATTTACACCAAATTCATAGAATACTAATAAAAATCAAATCCTTTCCAATTACCAACATATTTTCACAATACTTTGTGA
This sequence comes from Pinus taeda, assembly GCA_000404065.3. Lineage (NCBI taxonomy): Eukaryota > Viridiplantae > Streptophyta > Pinopsida > Pinales > Pinaceae > Pinus > Pinus taeda. The sequence continues at coordinate 56,692 of APFE030935535.1, forward strand.
TCCAAAATTAAGATAGATGTAAACAACTCATTTTATATTCTTTTTAAATTTTATTGGTGTTCTATATAATATGTTTACATCTAATTAATCTACCAATAAACATACAAATTCATTAAACACAAATAAAAAATTAACTTTATTATTATTTCAGTTTTAATTTAATAAAACATTATATTTATATACTCTCACATTTAATTTACATATGAAAATTAACATTTGTTTAGTAATTTCACATATATTTAGTAATTAGATTCATATTAAAGAGAACACATATATTAAATATGTTTCTACTTTGAATTAATACTCCCAAACACACATTTAAAATCAATAAAATCACTTCTTTGAAGTATGAACTTGAGAACTCATTGAACCAAGCCTTCTCAAGGTCAAATAGGTGAAACCCTTATGGCACTACAAATTGAAGTCCAAATTAATCAGATTTCACATGCAAGTGAAAGAAAAATGAGGAACAAAACGATAAGAGATTACCCCATTCTAAAAATGCAAGCCAAGGCGAAATCAATGTAACGTGGATATATGGAATCGAAATAACATTGGGAAATCATGTCATTTTCTCCAACAATGTCGAACAATGGGAGACCAATAACATCAACAACTCCTCATGATTTCTCTGCAAAACATTATTTGCAGCTTAATCTATATCATTTGTTAAAAGGTCTAAATATGTTTCCCACGTAAGTTTTCCTAATATTTGTACTCATGCAAGATTTCGAAGGTTTTTGCGTTGTCTTTATGAAGCTCACAAAAGACGCCCAATTTGCACGCTGTTATGAGTTTCGTTATGAGAACATTAACAATTTTACATGGGCACAAATTATAAAACTTATCTTAAAAAAATTATAAAACTTTATGAAATTATTATTATTATTATTATTATTATATGAGTTAAACATATATACATTTTTTTTGAAATGTGAAAATATTCTTAATCACAGTTATTCATCTTCACTTTACCATGGAATTTATTAACTTGTAAACAACTCTTTTTATAATACCATGGCTTATTAATACCACATGCCCGATATGACGTGTTCATATGACGTTTTCTTTAATTAATTAATTTGAGATAAATTGATTAAAAGAAATTTCTTAATGCTCTACCTTGAAAATTTGAAATGTCATGTCATAAAAATAAAGTACATTAAAAAAATAGTAATAAATAAAATAAAGTTGAGGTAAATTAGTTGTTTGTCATTTTTTTTTGGCTCCAAGGTCTTAACATCCCATATTTTCCCATGATATTTTACTTTAATTTAGCCTATTAAGATAGTTTAACTTTGACCAACACATTCCGAACCAACAAGAGCGGTTCATCTTGAGGACCAAATGAAGAGGCAGACCATGGTAAAGGCTTAAATACTTTAACTATCTTTTTCCAGCATGGAGTTTGTTTTTATATATTTTAACTTTTTTTTGTGTGTAAAACGGAGAATGAATATATTTTTGAAAAAATTAGTTATTTTTAAAGTTTGATATCTAGTGGATATATTTTCAAAAAAAAGTTGAAAAATAGTTATTTTTAAAGTTTCATTTTGCATATAATGTATATATCATACACAATAGAATTTCAAAAATGTAAGAATAGTTTTATTTTTGGTTTGAAATATCACTAACTCGCAATGCCACAGTAGATCAAGTCCATTAGTTGGTGTACAAGTGAAAATTTTGGAAATAAAAATATAGAGTGAAAAATGGATAATATATAAAAATGATAATAATGACTAGCATCTATTCTAAAATCATCTCCAGTAACATTTCCATTCCTTAAACTAGTTTTTTTTTTTTTTTTTGATGACATTTCTTATTTTTTAAGTACCGAGGGGCTTTTCGACTGCATTATATCAGAACGGGGCCACAATCATGACATAGCAATCAACACGTGGAGGATGATAGTTGGTTGAAAAAGTGAAAAAGAAGCGTGACCTGTAGAAGCAACACATAAAGTGACTTTTTGAGTTTGCACACATGCATGTTACTAAGGATAGGATTATATGATAATGAAAAGCAGTCCTGCAAACTCAACTAAGAGGTGTACTTCAAAAGATGTTCAAGAATTACCATACTTACCCTCAATATGATAATGCATCTGATGGAGTTTGCATGTGGTCCTGATCTTTTCTATTACTCGGTACCTTGGTCCTTCTCGTCAACTCCTTGGAAGTGATTTCAACATGTCACCTTTTCCTATAGTCACTGAGAGGAGGATCTTTGTACTTTCAACAGACAACGACTACTACCGGAATGAGGCCCTGGGAGGCCCATCTACTCAATTTCTGCATGAAAGATCGACAGTACAACTTGGACAACATTGCTTAATTTTGAGGCTTAAAGCACTACTGCGAGACAGGGATCTCAAGAGGACACCTCTATGCAATTTTTGAGTGTAGTGCAGTTGGACTGCTCTCCACATTTCTGGAGAGCAATGATGGCTGGGGCCCTTGTGGGTTGTGGGGTTTCAGTAGGCCAGGGTGGTTGGTGTCTCTATGCACTACAATGTTTTAGCAGGCAAGGGAGGAAGCTTGATGGTTGCAGAAACAAAGTATATAGTTTAGGGAAGCTGGATGAGGCTAAGTTTGTTAGGAAAATGGCTAAGTGGGAGATCAATGAAACACATGAAAACATTGATAGGACTCAACTGTGATTGCACACAGACACTTAGTGATAGAATGTAGACAATCCAAAATATATAAGACATACATTTATTGATGTGACAACCTTCGTGACATGAGTGTGTGAGGTGAGTGTGAAACATGTCTATGTGATGACAACCACTCATTCATGCACAAGTCCCTTAAAGCAAGACACCATCCCCTTTGCATGACAAACAAGAACCCCTGTGCCCGAAAATGACATATGCTACATAATATAAGAATGAGGACAATTGTTTAGGATCAAGAAGGGAAACCTCAAATCATCAGCCTATCAAGAGGCGTCCAAGGATAATAAATTGCACAATTCGAGGTAGTCTCCAAAATTTGCATTGGAGCCAAAATTTTGGAGGGTGGTTGTAGCTGCTACAAAATTAACTTACGGAAATCAGTGCAACCATACCTCAAAATTCCAAAACCATCTCATCCATTTATTATGCATCTTGCTTCTACGTTACTATAAATTCTTTGTAATTATGACAACTAACTAACATGTTTTCGATATTAATTCTTGCTATAAAAAACATCATAATTTATCCTTATTAAGAAACAATAACGCCACATGGATGGTGCCCACTACATACTCATTATCGACTTTGATTTACGAATAACCTAACAAAAATTCAAAAAAGCTCAGAGATACATGTAGTTTCACCAATTATTGCAAATTTCTTTCCTCTCCTATATGTTAACCTAAATAAAGTCTAATTAAAAAATTAATCGCATTTGTAAAAAGGTCCATGCACATAGGAAAAAAGTGTCATGTGAGATGGATATATGTAGATAAAATACCCAAAATGGCGAGTATGTACGGAGAAAGGAAGATACAAAAAAGACAACAACACTTTTGAACATTCACAATTCTATACACCGCTTCTGCATTTTTCCTATCTTTTGCAATTGTGTAATCAATAATTAGATTAAGTGATGATAATACAATTAACAAATCTGAACTATCAAATATTGAGAAAAGTAAACAAGGTATAAAAACAAACAAAGATATAATAATACTCATATGTCAAGAGTATATATAATTTCTACAATGTATGATTGTTATTGCTTTGCCCTCCTACAAAGTCCATAGAAACAGTCCTACAAAGTCCATAGAAACACTTTCCCAAGGATGGGAAGGAACTAGAAGTGTAGTATACAATCCTAATTTTATATTTCTAGGCTTACTAGTGGCACATGAAGAACATCCTCTTACATATAGTAACACACTCTCATTCATACGAGGCCAATAACAATACCTTTGTAATTGTGCCACCATCTTGCCTACACCAAAATGACCAACAATAAGAGAAGTGTGTGCTTCCCTTATGATGTTGATTCTTTCACCCTATGGAATGCATAGCTTGCCAAGATGATACAACTATGTATCATGAGCATGGTAATCTAATTCCTCTACTTGGTTTCCTTGACACACAATTGTATATACATCTTTAAAATCTTCATCTAAAGCATATTGAACAACATAACTATGATGCATGACAGAATTATGCTTAAGAATAATTGATGCACTAACAATTGGTCTAGATATCATATCAACGACTTTGTTATAGATATCTTTCTTATACCTTATCACCAAGTGAAATTAATTCAAGAAACCCATCCATCTGAAATCTCTCGCTTGTTGTAGCTTGCCTTGTGATTGCAATTATTGCAAGCATTTATGATCAATGTGAATGATAGGTTCCTTTCCCATCAAATAGTATTTCCATTTTTTCACACTTTTCACCAAAGAAAACAATTATTTGTCATATGTTCGATAGTTAACTACTACACCATTAAAAGTTTTAGAATGCTAACAAATGCGCTTACCATGATGCATCAATACCACTCCCATAACATAGTCACTTGCATCGGTTTGTATCTCAAATAAACATCTTATTAGGATGTGCAAGAACAGGTGCTATACTGATTCTCTCTTTCAATGGATCAAAGGATTTATATTTCTTTCCTCCCCACTAAAAAACCTATGTAACACTTTTCAGGGCATGTAATGGAGATGAAATTGATAAGAAGTTAGAAATTGACCTTCTCCAATATTGGGTTGCTCCAAAAAATCTCTCAACTTCTATTACATTATTGGGTCTAGGCTAATCCACAACGACTTTGACCTTTGAGGGATTTATATTCAATTCACCCCCTCCAACAATATGACCCAAATATACTCACAAGGTTTTTCCAAATTCACATTTAAACATCTTTAAAAATAAATTTTCTTTCTTTAAGACATCTAAGACTTGCCTAACATGTTTGACATGTTCTTCACGAGTCTTGCTGAAAATCAATATGTCATCTAAGTAGACTATCACAAAGTCACGAACAAAATGTATTAATACATCATTCATAACTCTAATGAATGTTTCATGAGCATTACAAAGCCCAAAAGGAATAACCAACCACTCAAGCAAACCTTGCTTTGTTTTGAAAGTTGTCTATCATATGTCTCCTTCAGAAATCCTAATATGATGATAGCCACTTCTCGAGTCCAACTTAGTGAAATAAACAACATCTTTCAATCAATCAAGTAAATCATCAATTCGAGGAAGAGGGTAATGATTCTTGACCATGATCTTGTTCAAGGCTCTGAAATCCACACACATGCACCATGTACCATCTTTCTTTGGTACTAAAAAAATTGGACCCACATGGTGATGTGCTTGGTCTGATGACCCCTTTATCAAGAAAGTTTTGGATTTCTTTATTGATTTCTGCATTCTCCATGACTAACATCCTGTACATCGTAATGTTTGGAAGTGACAATCTTTCTACAATTGTATCTCATGTTGGATTCCTCTTATAGCAGGAAATCCTTTCGGTTCCTAAAACATCTTATCAAATGTATTAACGACCTCAATTAAATCATATTTTAATCTTGAGTCACATCCTTGGAATGATTTACTTTCAAATTTATCCTTTGGTTTAATTTAATCACAAAGAGTACAAAATTCTTACTAGCATTTACAAGTCTCTTCATTTGTCCATCATTTACAAGTGATAAATTCAACTTCTTTCTATGTGCTCTAACAATGTACTCAATCCCATTTTTAAACAAATGATATTTGTTCTCATGGAAATGAAATATGGCTCTCCTATCATATAGATATGGGATTCCTAAAATAATACCACAAATGTCAAGTGGAATTACATCAAGATCTACCTCAACTATCAAGTTTGCAGTGATAGAAAATTTCAGTTTACATCTTTTTGTCACATGCAATTTTTCATTGTCACATATCCAACCTAAGGAATAACTTTTAGGATGAGGAATGGTTTCCAAGTTTAATTTCTTAACAATGTCTTATGAAATAATGTTTGCTCGTAATCTATTACCAAATAAAGTATCTGCCTTTTTATGTTTCTAAATGACTCTAATGTGGAAAATATTTATTCTTTCCTTTTTTTGTTGAGTTTCATTGAGGTGATTAAAATAAATAGTACTTGTAATAGAGTCCTTACCTTTAAATCCCATGGTCGTAATATTTTTTTCATCCCAAGAATTGGATCCTAAATCATGTTGTTTAGCTTCAGTAGTATTTTGTTTCCCTTTGTTGTTAAAACTTTCTGGTCTCATCTCAAGACAAAGTTTCCAATGGTGGTGTTCATCATGGACTTCTTTTGAAGAGTGTTTACATGTGAGTTTTTCTCCCTCCCTCTTGACTGAAGCATTCTTCTTCCCTTTTCCTTTGAATTTCCCATTTCCTTTGTCTCCACTCTTGAATGGATTTTTGCTACCCTCTTGGGGAACATTCTTCCCTCTTGCTTCTAAATGAGTTTCATGTACACAAGCTTCATCTATCTTTGTAGGGTTAAACATGAGAATTGTGTGTCTCAAATAACTATGTAAACCAACAATGTATTTCAGTAGAGTTTCTTAAGAGGATAAATCTATACCCAAAATCAAAGCTCTTTTCCTAAATTCTTGAGTATAGATTTACACATTTTGACCCTTAGCTTGCCTATAGTTTTGTTAGAAAATTATATATTACAGAGAAATGGAACACATAAAATATTGCGGAAATAGAAACACATAAAATGCATAAAACAAGAGAGACACAAATATACGTGATTCACCCAATTTGGGCTACGTCGATGGAGAAACAGCTAGTCCTTCCTTTTATATTATCCAACAAACTGAAGTGATACAACTTACAACAGATCCACTGTAATTCCCTCTTTTCTCTCAATCTCCTCTCTCTTCCTCACTCAATCTCCTCTCTCTTCCTCACTGTATTAAGGCTATGTGATAGATGTGTATTCTCTGAGTGAGAAGTAGAGAGGTGACACCATGAGAGAAAACAAAGGATATTACAATGGATCTGCTATAGATTGTGTCTCTTCATTTTGAAATATAATAGAAGGGAAGGACTAGCTGTTCGGGGTGGACGTAGCCCAAACTCGGTGAACCACATATATCTATGTCTCTTTGGTTTTGTGCATTTTTTGTGTTTATATTTCTACAATATTCTTTGTGTTCCATTGCTCTGTAATATATAATTTTCTAACATAATCTTGGTTAGTACCCCGATGGAGTTGCATGCTTCACCTCTCTGTGTAGGAAGCATTTCTCTTCTTTCGCCTTTGTCTTTTTCAAGAGGATTGTCATAGGCACTTATTTATTTTTGGGGTAGAAGAGGGATCCCGACTTATTGAGAGCAGAAGAGGTTGTTCCTTCAGAGAAGCATGTAATACCTCTGACATAGGTTTTCTCGTTTATATTTTCCCCTTCTCCATTTCTACTAGTTGGATTAGATTAAACACAAAGAGTAGAAGGATAGGCATGGGGCATCCCAATGTGTACACAGGTTCATAGTTGGACCAAAGCTTCCCTTACAGATGGTTCATATTTTTCATTAGGACTTCATCAGCTAAAGGTTATAACCAAGCACAAAGAAAACATACACAAGACTGGCCAAGTGTTGCAGTGTCACAAGTCTCTTCAAATTTCAGCCACATAATCTATTCAAAAGCCAGAACGTAGTAGTTGGAAACACTTATTTCTAGAAGCAAAATAGTAATATATCAAACAAACAAAATGAATGTGAACAAAAATAATAAGAAGAATCAAACAAAGTGAAGGTGATAGGAAAATTTGCAAGTAAAAGTTTATGTCTTTTAGGAAATGGATCACTTTGAAAAAGAGCATAAAATAATTGTTTTAAATCTCAGTTAAAAACATCAATACCATATGAAATAACACAAGATAACAAAATGATAGAGTAGACCCCTCTTATGCTACATCTCCTTATTCATCTTCCAATGTTCAGTCGCTTTCATTAAGTGCTTCAGTTTTATGTTTACATGGATTTAAAGTGCTCAGAATGTAAAATTAATGTCTTTGAAGGTTCTAGAATAATAAAAAACCACAAGTTGGGCTCTTTTTTGGTTCAATTTCGCCAAAAACTATAGAAGTTATGCTCTAAAGAAGTTGTTCTACTAACTGCTCCTCAAAATGGACTCCTCAGCTAATTGTTCTACTAATTCCATAATTCTAGGGCCCTCTAAGTGCCATTTTCTCCTGGTGCCGACGAGCTTCCCATCGATTCAGGTGCAATTTTTTTGTGTCCTTTAAATTTCCAATGACACCTTCTCACAGAAAACGAGGGCCACATGGGGCTGGCTTCCAAATCTCCGCACCAGTCCGCCAAGCTCTACCCACCGACCTCTGGTTATATGCTATATATTTAGACCATGGGTTGGGGATAAGCCTTGATCCCTTGGTTGCCTTGCCCATGGTCTCATGGGTTGTGTAGTGACCATGGGCCAAGGGCTTAGTCCTAGCCCCTTCTTCCAACACCTATGCGTCAAAATTTTAAATATATTTTCACTACTATATGGGTTAAGATTCGCCTAGAAGTGTAGCCGTAAGGCATTGTGCTACAAATCTTGAGGTCCTACGTTCGAATCCGATCGGGGCTCCAGCGGACCCATACCAAAATTTTAGTTCACCTCAGGGTGCCTCATGGCAACCCATGACTAGGCCGCCTAACAACCTATCATTGGTTCAAATAAAATATGCCACAACCAATCAAATGTGACCAAAATTTGACCAATCACATGAGGTCACTTGACAACTTGCCATTGACCCAAGGTATAGTCAACTTGTCTAGTTATCTTGCTAAGTCTTTGTATGGACTGCCAAGTCAACAGTCCTACATCCAACCTGCAAAAAATTTAGTTGTTTAGGAAAACGATCAGAACACAATATTAGGAGCATAAGCAATTCGAGTTGTGTTGGATTCAAGTCAGCAAGCTCTACGCTTTGGCACCGGTTTCAAGCACTTTTGAACACTTTTAATTTTGAGCACTTTGCTGATCCCTTGGATCAATGTGCATTGTATAGTTGTGGTATCATGACATGTATATTTGTTTTGTTGTACTATGTTTACGTATATCTATATGTTGTACATCTAGTGTGCGTGTATGTGTTGTTTTGTGGTGCACACCGAATGTAGGAGTACGTATTGTGTTGTTTTGTACACTGGGTGTAGATGTAAGTGTGGTATGTCGGGTGTAGGTGCATGTATTGCATGGTGTTGTATGTCATCTTTGGTTTTATGTGTGTGATGCAAACTATGTGTATGTGCACATGGTTGAGGAGAAGGAACTGGGTGTTTTTTGGGTGTGGAAAACGCTCTCATGTGCATAGGGAATAAGGACAAACATAGAGGCTAATGATTGATTGAAGGATAAGTATCAATATTTTATTTCAGTTTTATTATGCATGTGATTTATGATTTTGGTCTATGATGATTACATGTGATCTATGATTCTAGTTTATGTAAGTGGTTTCAGATAATTTGATCTGATATGTTTATACATGATGATTTGGTCAAAGATGATAGTTTGACTTACTATGATAGGAAGAGAACATAATTTCAAGTGTACCTTGTTGACGGGCCACCAATGAAGTATGATTTGAAGTTATTTCAATTTATTTTGAATCTAATGGAAATTATGTGCTTTGTACAAAAAAGCATGAAATGCCCGGTTGGGTGGTCAAAAATGACACAAGCATTAGCAACAACAACAAAGGGAATTGAAACACACAACAATATGTTGGTAAACCATTCAGGAGCATGGCCATTGTGGAGGAATGGTACCCAATAATGTTGCTTGATTTCCATGAGCATGCTATGACCAGTATGATGGTTTTAAAGCAGGGATATGCCTTGGTTTTTGGATGTTCCAATGTGAGGAAATCTTTCCGAGAGATGGACTACTTGAGATGGGTGTGCCAATGGAACTTGGAAGGTGTGTGATTGCACGGTAAGGGGTGACTGAATTTCCAAAGGGACTATGTAGCAGATAAAGGAAGGTCGGGGATATATATGTTTTGGTCATTAAAATTTCCAGATGGAATCAAATGCACATTCATATTGCGCCATGAAACAATGAGACAATAACTATTCACTAAGGGGAAAAGTGGCACAAGATTATAGCGTTGGACATTGGATGCAGATTTGACCTTGTAGTGGATTCTGGACATCCTGGAAATGAGGTGAATCCTGGTATTACTTTGAGGGTGTAGGTATGAGCCTCTGGATTCCCTTGTTGCAGATGTAGACATTATATCCTTTTATTTGTTGGTTTAGAAAATGTGAATATGTGTATATGTGTGTATTATTGTAAATATTGTATCAAGTTAGATTTATAAAGCTCCATAGATAGTATGATTATTTGTCGGGTGAAGAAAATATGTATGTGCGTATGTGTTGTTATTATTGTAAATAATGTAATGAGTTGTTTTATAAATATCCAGTAAATGATATGTTTGTCATGTTTAAGCAGATGGTCATTGTAAATACTACAACAATCTATGTTATAAAGGTCCATGGGTAGTATGTTTTGTTTTTAATGCTCCTGCTATTTATAGGTATCATTGAACATTGAGGATGGTGTTGCCCTAAGAGGGACGGTTTTGTAACAACCCTCGTTAAAAATCCATCTAAAAATATATAAGACCACAATCATGGGATACATATTCCAAGCTAAATGGTGGGAAAAAATATCCTAGTGGGATGTCACTTCAATTTATTATGGCTAACAAAATCAGAAAAGTCAATGGGAAAGGTTTTAGAAAGGCATGAGGCATTTAGTGGCATTTATTTATGAAAATAATGGAAATTAGTAGAAAAGGAAGGTGAAAGGTTACAAGTTGCATGTGAGGAGGAAATTGAAGGAAAATAATTGAAAATAAAGAAAATAGAAGCCTCATTGATAAAAAGGCTTCTAAGGATCAGTTGGCAAGCTTTTTCTAAGCTTTTTCTCATGCTTGATCGGTGTAAGATTTTCTTGACAGGCTTTGTTGGAGCTCTCTTCTATTGTCTCTCTCTCTCTCTCTCATACTCTTGGAAGCTTAGAGTTTTCTTGGAGCCTTCTTGGAGGAGTATGTGATACTTGGAGTTTTGGAGCTAGAAGGAAAAGGAAGAGATTGAAAGCATAAGAGGACATCAGGATCAACAGCTACAACAATTTTTACTTATAGGTGCGGAGTTTCGTGTATGTTTTTCTCACTATTTTTGGCATGCATGGTATATGCATGTGGTTTATTGGTCACAATCTTTAATTGGCATGGAGGATTTCCTGGATTAACATTGGATTTTCCTAGCCATGCCATTTCCTAGATATAAATGGTGTTGTGGGTTCATTTCTTTATTTTCTAGTTGGTTCCCATGTTTCCTTTAACTTGGATTGAGTTACTAGTCCTGGAGCCTTGGTTGGAAAATAAATTTGGAGCCTTTAGTGGGTTCAGTTATTAGTCGTAGAGCCTTGGTTGGACAAACTCTCTTGATCCTGACAACAATTGTGGGTAGAGTTACTAGTCTTGGAGCCTTGGTTGGAACAAACACTCTGGAGGCCTCTGCAAGTTGGGTAGAGGCCAATCTAGTGATGGTTTGTGATATCCGAGCATGAGGTGGAATCATTGTTTGATGGGTTGAGGTGGTTTGACCTCTCAAAGCCATTGTTTGGATTTGATGTGTTCTATGACATTCCACATTCATGTTTGGAATATGACACGGGGGTGAATGGCTAAAGAGAGATTTGGCTCAGCCATGTCGACAGTCAGGCGGTTCATGGAAGTCCCACACCTCGTTGGAATTTTCATCATTAATATGATTTTATTTATCCTTGTTATTTCATGAGTATTATACAGGTTTATATGTGGATTATATGGTTGTTGTTTCCTTGGTATTTCTATTTTTATATGTTCATTATGAGAATGCTTTATGAAGTGATAATGTATGGCTGTCATCATGTTTCGATTTGTAAATGAATGAGCAATGTATCTATGGCCTAATAGATGAAATTACAACTAATGTGTTGAGGCGTCAATGCTTCTTAATTATTCTCAGATAAGTATGAGACCCCTATGCTCATTTATGCTATTAAGACCTATAGATTTCATATTTGTGATATGTTTGATGAAATTCTTGTCATGGCTAGTAGGGGTACAATATAGTCCTTCTTGATGTTTTTGCAAATGTATCTTTGTTCTGCTATGAAATTTCATTCTTGAAGGTGTGTTGATGGTGCTGGACCTGCCAACATTCAGGGGATCACCCCGGTATGAAGTCCCAACTAGACCTCACACCGTTTGGTGTGGGAGTCCCATCCGGTATGATGGCCTGGTTGCCATTGTCTTAAGTATTTGCCTCAACTCTTGCTTGTAAGCACAAGAGAGTGGTTTGATTTGTCTTAGAGAAGTGAGGTTCGCATGCTTGATGAGTGTAAGTGTATTTATGTCAATGATTCTTTAACTATGAGGGGAAGAGGGTGAAGGTGAGTTCTAGATTGAAAGGGATTAGTCCCAACTCGACTAGGAACAAACAAAACAAAAGGACATACACAACTTCTGACGGAGGAGTCCACTTGGATGCGGCAGTCACAACATACATGGTAAGGTAGCACGTACAACACTCACGGATCAATTCAAATCAGTGTAACAATTGTTACAACAAGGTTCATGTGAAAAGTCTATCTGATATCTGGCAAAGCAGTTGACATGGACAGGACAACGTTAACAACATATACAACACATTTCTATTAATAGATTATGCATTACAACAAATGGATCAGTTCAAATTTAGAACACAGGTTAAAGCAATAGGAATTACAAGTGTTAAATATCAATCTTACAACAAATACAATACATGTGTTGAAATGTGATGACCTGTTAAGAGGCTTCTGATTTAAGTGAAAATTCCAACACACATCGTTACACCATACATCACTAACCTCATCAACGGGGCGTTGGAGTCACTACTTACTCCTCAAAGAAAATACTATAGACTCTCTTGGCTATATGGGATGAGCTGAGGTGAAAAGTCCTTTCATATACAAATGAAGGTGGTATTTATAGCCAAGGGTGAAACTAACTCTTGTGGCTATTCGACGGCCCTCATGACTGTTTGACTTCCATGACTTTCCAACTTACATGACTCTATGTTCAACAAGTGGGTCTCTTGGACTTCCATGTTACATCACATTGATTGACAACAAGCCCACAGTGGAGATGTGGGCAACATGACTAATGAAGTGACTCAACATGACTTGACATGACAATGCTGGTACATTCGTGTTACTGTTGGAGTGCATGTCGAGCTATAGTGCTGCTAGGTGATGGATGTCTGCATGGTGTATTATATCTTTACCTCTGCATGGCTAAGTGTGCGGAGTCTTCGATGGTCCTTCGTTTGCTTAATGAGGCTTTAGTATCTTATTCCTTGCTTTCATTCTAGAAGGCTTAAGAGGCTGAACTATTCACAAAGGTGCATGTTCATCGTGTTCATATGCTTCGAATGCTTCGTTCGTTCGTCCATTGGTGAACTTATCCATCTACATGTGCTCCCTTCGTTCATCCCGTTCGTTGTCTTGACATGTTTGATGGTTTACTTGTATCTGCAGTCACTCATGACGAAATAACATCAAATCAAAAACCTCCTAGTCTACCATGACACATGATCATTTTGGATGTAGGTGACCGGGAGGCAACAAAGTTGCAAGGTGGGATGATTGCTCCGGGCATTGCTGATGAAAACTGCACAAGATTCATTGAGTGATGGAGACGAGCAATCTGAGTCGACAGTGAATGTATGCAAGATCTTGCTCGGCTGAGAGGAAGATTTGCACAAATTTTAGGAGCGATAGTCTAGGCTGCAGGAGGGTAAGGCAGGCATGCTCTGTGCATTTTGAGGAATGAACAATGAGCTAGGGCTAGACAGCTAAATTTGGAAATTGTCTAGAGGAACAGATAGCGTTGCATGAAATAAGACAATTTCTAACTATTATAATAATGAAATACAACTCATTTCTTGAGAGATCCAACCCTCTTAGTAAAAATGACTTTTGACCCATGAGGTCAATGAAATTGAACTTGTTTAATCACAACATGTTAACAAACTTTCACATTGCTGGCTAAGTCCGGATGCTCCTGCATCAATTATTGATATCATTGGCATCACATCGTCAAACATCCTTGAAGAAGATGAGATGGGATTTCAGATGATGATACAATTAATTCACCAAATCGCTACATTTATGAATAGATCAACTTTATGTAACTATTAAGAGTGAAACATGTATATAAGTGACACTACGAAATGAATAACATTAAATTAAAAAAACATCTATTACTTCAGCGAATAGAAGAAACCAATCTCCATAATTTTTTTGTTTATAGCCTACAACAACACAATAGTTATGTTTTCCAACTTGTTCAAAATGACTGCATATGCAGATACATTTAACCACAAAAGGCATATGTGGAGAAATTCTAAATCCTGTAGGAAGTTTCCAGTTATTATATTACCAACAAATTAGGGGTGTACCATATGCTGCTGCTATGCCTAATCCATATTGTAGCATATGGTACACAAAGAAGAGCCATATTGCACAATAATGCCAATGTTTGATACATTTCTACCACTTGGGAGTGTACGTCAAATCTAAATTCACAAACTCAATCTTTATATGTGGAGAATTTAAATAATTTCATTACCTATAGGGGGAGGGAAAGAATTTCATACATTGGTGAGCTTTGGTTACTAGAAAGAAAGCATGTGTAGTGTTAATGCTATTTTTCATTAGAGAACGAGCAGTCTTATAGGGATGCACACAGATAGACACGCTATATTGCGGAAAAACCCACTTTAAAGTTTTGTAGATCATAGCGAATGCCAAATGAAAAAGTTAAATGCAAATACAATATCAATTCATTTACTTTTTACAACTACATTGAGAACAAGCCTCGAGATCAAACATCCAAGCAAAGAGGCTCTCTAAAGTATTGAAAACAAACCATTAGTAAATTCAAGAACGGATGCCAAAGGGGAAGAGCCAATCTAGAGTTGTAAGAAAGATTGAAAACCATGGCCATTCCAAGGAAATCTCTCCAAAGAAATTGCAAAAAACAGGTAGTGGGCAAACTCTATTGACATCTATGCACGCCTATTAAAGATGATCAATATAACTTCGTTTGGGTACTGTAACTCCAGTGTGAGGTGAACATGTCTGCTTCAAAAATCATGTGGAGATAAAAGCAACGGATCTGTATACAGAGTGAGGAAACTAATTCAAAATATATGTATAATAATCCATGTCTAATAATACCTTCACATCACAAAATACAAATGTGCATAACTCTACATCAAGAGCTACCAACTTAAATGTACACAAACCATTTCATATTTGAAGTCTATGGTAAACCACAGTACATCCGCCCAAAACTTTAGAAATAGGGGATGCAGCAATTCCCGAGCTGGATCATAAATATGGAAATGAAGCAATTCAACTGTTGAAAATCAAGAAAGAAAATCCATGAGACCTTTCATGCATGATTAATTAAACTGTATATGGCAGATCATTTAACCTATTTTCTACCCGATTTCAATTCCAAATTTAGCGAATTTCTATGCTTGGACATTTCATAAAGATATACTTGTATAAAACATAATAAAAAAACCTGCAATCCCAAAATCATAACCGAGCTAATTATAAGGAATTAATGAGATTCATCAACAACCCTAAATTTCTATTGCCTACTCATTGCTGCTCATTTCTTCAACTTATGTGTAGAGAAAGAATAGATGTTATCTTCTACTCACAAAACCTACATTTCAATAGTTGTTACTCATTAGCTGTTGAGGCAAAGCATAGACTTCTTTCCCAAGCTTCCAAGATTGATTCATGTAATCTTCTTCAGAAATTTTGAACCAAACCTGAGCCCACCTACTGAAAATTGCTTTCAAGATCACCCATGGAAATTGTTGTAATCCATTATTCATAGGGAAGAGACATCCAATGGAAAGCCTAAGAAGTATTGTTCACCATTGTCCAGTCCTTTTGCCCCAAAGCTTCCAGGATTGTTTCATACAATCTTGCACCTACAAAACAAAATTCTGTGGAAAATAGTATAAAGATACCAATCTGTAGTTTCGGAAAACATGAAAAACATTTAAAAACAAACCTCTTTGAATGATGTTTAGCACCGAAGTTGGCCGCACCTGAAAATTTCTTACATAATTACCCCCACAAAACTTAATAACCTATTCGTCATATAGAAGAGACATAATGCAAAGCATAAATTTCCATTGCACATATATCTCAAAAAATTAATAAATATTCTTCTCCCCTCCAATTTCTAAGTTTTCACAATTGATTGGTACCATCTTACACTTGTAAAAGCACAAGGGTACCCATCTTTTAACCTCTAGAATGATGTTTGCCACCGAAAGTCAAAACCATGTTAGCCTACCGTCCAATTTGACTCCTATCAAAAACAAGGATCAAAGCCATCGGAAACAACTTGAAATAATATGGTGACAAATTGCAAGATTCATTAAAATTTATTCCATACACCAAGAATACGGTAAGGTCAAAAATAGACCTACATCGAAATAACTGCAATACTTACAGCCACTAAAAGAAACATCCATAACAAATACTTATGATCCCCCTATGAACTTTCTGCAATGGATGGGCTCTTTTACTCCTTGCCATTAAACGGCACGTTATGATTTATGTCAATCAAAATCGCTTACATGTCAAGTACTACAACGAAGGCGGAGGCTAAGTACTTCTGGTATCTTTAAAGAATGTAGGTGCTCAGAAAATGAATAGGCTCAAAAACCAGTTATTTTGGTAAATTTTCTGCACATAAACCTCTCAAATAAATGACATGCATCGACTAGTCAATCCTTACCTTTAAACCAGGAAAGTTGAAATACATGAAGAAGTGAGTGCGATTTAAAAATACATGAATTTATTTATTTTTTTTGCATTCAATTATCCGTAAAAGTTAAAATATAGAAAGTTGAAAAGTCAATTTTAATAAAAAATTCATAGAGATTTTTGAAAAATTGAGTTTAAATCGTTTAATCTGTATAATTCGAGTGTGTCCCACAATTTTTAGTATGTTGAATCTATTTATCTATTCAAAACTGTATTTTAAACAACAAAAAATCACATTCTTGCTTGAAATTGTATCTCAAGGTTATTTACTCTATAAATAAGACTACACCTACGTTAAATAGTAGACATTCTACACTAAAAACATTTGTAAACTAATATTAGAATTTTAGAATTCGGGTGAACACTTCAACCATCTCCAAGGAGAGAGCTAAAAATAAAGATACAAATACTGTGCAAAACCAAGATTAAGCTAGTTTAAATAATAGACAATTTACACTGAAAGAATTTGTAAACTAATATTGGGATTTTAGAATAAAGACTTTTGGGTGAACACTTTAGCCGTTTTCAAGGACATAAAGCTAAAAATAAGATACAAATACCATACAAAACCAAGATTAAATAGAGAATGATAAAAACTTTAGACCTGTGACAAAGACATTGAAGATTTAATATTTTTCATTAATAAATATTCATGAATTAATTTGATATAGATTAAGTTTTTCTCCATTCCTTTTGAATCCCTAATCTCTCTTTTCTTTATTATTAATTTTTCATTATTTATTCTTTCTAAATATAATCTAGTACTTAAAAATATTTTAACTAATCTCTCCTTTATTTTAGTCTCTAATTTATTTTATTTTAATTCTAATTTATATTATTTTATTCTTCTTAATCCTACCATTGTTTACTTAAGAATGATTACAGTTAAGAGATCTCTTAAGAATGGCAGACCGTGTCCAGAGATACTGAAGATCTTGCTCAATGCCAGACGAGGAAGCCACAAAAATTAGACGATAAAACCCATTACTCATATGGAAGAGACCTAAAGCAAAGCATAAACTTCCCATTACACATAGAACACAAATAATTAAGAACAACTCTTCAGGTCCTCCTATCTTTTAAGCTCATCCATCAAAACTGTGCCAGCGTACCTTCTGCAACTTCTGATAAAAAACCAAGGACCAGAGCCATACAAAACGCCCTGAAGTATTAGGGCTCTCCCTTCATGATTACTGTAATGGATGGGCTCTCAAACACGCTGCCATTAAAAGACAGGTAAATCGTCTAAATTAAAAATAAAGTCTATTGAGGAGACTATAATTCAAGCTTTAAAGCTTGCAACATCGGCTCTTCAGGCTATGTGAATGCTTAGGCGAAGTACTTCTGAGAATGGAGAAGGCTAGAAAATGAATCGGGCTAAAAAAACAAGTTTCCATTAATCGAATGAACAAATTTCCTGCATCTCTAGAGAAAACCGCATCGCCAATTCACACCTTATCCAAACTTATCTTTGAGAGTAAGCGCTGGGTAATTAAATAATGAGAGAATGTGAAATCAGGCAAAAATAACAGCAAAGAAATACATATGACCTCTGTAACCTGCGATGAAAATAATCAACACTATCAACTACCTAAAATACTGCCGCAGAGCGCTTGAAATGTAAAGCGTAGTCACGAAAAGCTTTTAACCCTATAAACAAGCGTAGGAAGTAAAATTGTAACCCTAAACCTGTGAGAATCCCAGCAGTGTGTTGGATATTTTTGCTTCTATTTGAGATGGGAAAATACCAAAACCATCAAAATATAAAACATAGAGCCTATGCTCTGTTTGCTTTGCTCCAAAATCTTTTACACAGAGAAGTCTTTTTTAAAATTAATTACAGAGGACAGAGTATTTCACCACCATAAAATTTCCATTCATTAAACAAAAACATTTACATATTCATCCTCTTTTACTCA
>APFE030935539.1:0-30892 GCA_000404065.3 Pinus taeda
CACAATACATAAACCATCTCCTCTCTTCTGTGTCTCACATATGAGCATGTAATCTTCTTTTAATAAAAGCACAATTCCTTTTGAAAACCGAGGATTATCGAGTAAAAATAGTCTTACTTGTTAAGGTATCATATTTTAGAAGTTTCATTTAGGGTTTTGCTTTCAAAGGATGTGGACACCATCTCTCATATCAAAAATTGGTGCTTGCTTCATAGAAATATGCACTTCTATTGCTAGCCTCTACAACTAGCTCAACAATCCTACCCCTTTATATATCTATATATATTATGAAAACAAACACAAGAAGCATTTTGATATTTCAAATGGTTGTGAAGGTGGCAGCATTCAAATAAATAAAAGGTTTCAATCGATCAAACCTTGTTGTAACCCCATCAATTTATGAAGCTAAAAGAAATTTTCAATCATCATCTTTCAATAAGCCCCGCAGAACAATACATGTCATATGAATACATGAGACATGAAGTCTCACAATCTCGCATCGAAAAATACCTATTTAAACCTGAGTTTGACATGAATCTACGTAAGTTTCTGAGCTAAAAGTTGTATACGTAGAATTCGCAATGTGTCAATATGCATATCAAACATAGATTTTGATGCTTTTAAGAGATGTCAATGACCAATTCCACCATGACCTTACGCCTCCTCCACTCATTTTTACATATTAGATTTCATAGGTGACTATAGTGTGGAATTACAATATACACATATTATGCAAAAAAGAGGAGAGCCCTTATCCAAAGCCTAATAGTCCATACTAACATGTAGCAATCCCTCTCCATATCATTTTCAGTCACAATCACGAGAGAGGCACGCATATAGGCAACATTAATGCTTACCTAATCTTTACAATCTTAATCCATGTTCCGTGAATAAATGGATGTGAAATACCCTTCGACACGATCGTCAAACTCGGTTTGCAAGCAATAAATTACATGACCAATGGAGCCATGACTTACATTGCATCAAGAGTTCCTAACATTGATTTTTCCATTCTTCGTAAGCCCAAACTGTTAAATGGTTTTTACAGCTGAAACCGTGAAAGGGACCAACCAAAGTGGAACACAAATTTGTATGGACTACTAATAACATTTTAGGAAAATAATAAACCATCAAAAATGTGTTTTGTGAAGTTTATAACACATGAGGAAAAACACTTAGGCAAAATGTTTGAACGTCAACTACGGGCAAAATGCCTTGTGACTCACATTTTTCCCATTAAATTCCAATCCTTGTTGAGGGAAGTTGCTCAAAACATAAGTCAAAGAAACTCAGCTCTATATTTATTGATATATATTTTATATAATATAAAATCAGACAAACAAAATGAAATAACTATTTTTGAATCTTATCACCAAAGAATAAACAATAAAAAAAAATCACCATTATAATATATTAAAAAATGAATTTAATTAGGGAAGGGACATATTGGCTATAATAATAACCATATATCTTTCGAAATGGAAAAAGCTCTCGAATCCCTTGTGGTGCCTAGGGTTTCCCCCAAAAGCCTAGCCGCCCAATCTTTGCTCTATTTGCATGGATTTTCTGCACATAGTTCAATGGTGAATCCTCGAGATTTGGCAAATAAATATTTTTCTTTTGCAGTTACAGCTTGCAATAAGGCTATTTCTTCTTCATTTTCATACAATTCTATGTTGAAGTCTAGTTGTGGTCCTCCAGTGGTGCAAGATAATTTTTCTCTCTACATTCTTCTAGATGAGGAAGCTTTAGACTCTGAAAAATATTTTTCAAGTAATGGTTTGGTTTGCATGTTTTACGGGTTATGGGCATGGCTTGTGGATCTGCTTAAATGTATCTCTAAGACATGGAAGCCCCTTTTGAGGGAAGCATTGAATATTTACCCTATGGCACGAGGTTTCTTCACTGTGATTGGAGAGAAGAAGGCTACATGTGAAGTTGGGGGATGGTTTTGGGGGAGCACTAGCCTCTCCATGCAGCGCTCGTGTTCCCCTTTCGATCCGGTTACGAAATAAATTTATACCACCTGAGTTTTGATAAGACTATTGAACCCTCCCTTGGATTTTTGGAGTCACGCATAGCTTTCCTCCATTGGGAACCTGGTGGGAAAATTCTATGGTAGTTGTCCTTGTTATTAACAACAGAAGGAAAAAAAATGCAGATCACATTAGAACATAGTAACAAGGATTAGATGGAAAACCTTGGGTAGGATAAAGCTTCAAGCAATTTCCAACAAGCACTAGTGGGTAACCCCAGCTACTCCTAAACATTGTGCTACACACTCCACTAAATCCAATAAAATCAAGACCAATAGAAATGTGAGCACCAAAAGGATCGTTAAATGCACTAACTCCAAACTTGAAGAGAGGGAGCAGAAAACTTCAACAACAATCACCAACTCTAGAAGAAGCCAGGATTTCAAGTTACAAGTCTCATTGACAGAGTCAAAGTTACCCATTAATTGGCCATCTCTAGCCCCAAACTACTAATACATAGACTAGTTCAAAGCACAAACAACCAAACCATTGGCAAAAGGTGTAAAATGGAAAAAGAAATTCCTAGTGGCCACATGAAATTTGTTGGGCATGTTGAAAGTCCCCACAAATAATACCACCTACTAGGAGGGAACTATGTAGCACATCATAAAATCAGTTGATAGAGACAAGAGTGAAGACTTGGCATACTCTTAAGCTTAATAAGAAATGCTCACAAGTTTGGTGAATAGGGTGGGTTGGCCACCCAACCAACCCTCTTGAATTGAAATATGAAGCAATGGGGTGGTGAGAAAGCCTCCCAACCTTATGGGTACTCTTGATATCCACCTCCATGAGGGGATAAAACAATGGTCCTTAATATCTATAAACAAATAATTTTGATTAAAAGAATCAAATTATATATTTATTATATCTAAACATTTCATGAAAAGTGGGAAAGCATTGGGGAAATCATCCTTGAATATGCAATTTAAAATTATAGAATTAAATGTCTCACAATCAAATACATTTTAATTTTTTTTACAAGTCACTCCCCTACACATCAAATTTCAATGTATTTAAATTATTTTAAACTACACAAATTGTACACACATGTATTCAAATTAATTGAAAACACATATAAAATGGCATACAAAACTCACACCATAATTAATTAAAAATTTAAACATTTCAATAAAAATTCACACTTCTTTTATTATAAAAGAATACACTGAAATATACAATATAAACTTATAATATCATACAAACAAAATACAAATCTTTTAAATGTTCATGCCTCTCAAACATAAAATCTCCAAGTACTTACAGTAATTTAAACTATTGTAAAACCCAAAGTGTTAATTTATTATATCTAAACATTTCATGAAAAATAGGAAACTATGGGGTAAGCTTAAATGAATATGAAATTTAACACTATATAATTAAATGTGATGCAATCAAATGCAGTTTATTTTTTTACAAGTCACTCCCAAAACATCAAATTTCAATGTATTTTTATTATTTTAAAATACACAAATCATACACCTGTATTCAAATTAATTCAAAATACATATAACATAGCATACAAAAATGAGAGTACAATAAATTCAAAATTTAATCATTTAAGGAAAAAATCACATATTTTTTTTATAAACAAATATAGTTTAATATACAATATAATATCATACAAATACAATATTTTTTTTTTAAATGTTTATGTCTGTCAAACATCAAATTTCCAAGTACTTACATTATTTTAAACTATTGTAAAACACAAACTGCTAATTTATTATATCTATTTTTTTTTTAAAACATCAAATTTCAACTTATTTAAATTATTTTAAAATACACAAATTTTAAGTTGAAATTAATTCAAAATACATATAACATGGCATACAAAATACATACAAGAATTAATTATAATATCATACAAACACAATACAAATTTTTTAAATGGTATGTCTCTAAAACATCAAATTTCCAAGTACTTACATTATTTTAAACTATTGTAAAACAAACAATGTTAATTTATTATATCTAAACATTTCATGAAAAAATATGAAACTATTGGGGAAAAGATGGGTGAATATGCAATTTAAAATTATAGAATTAAATGTCATACAATCAAATACAATTTTTATTTTTATTTTTATGGGTTACTCCCCCAAAACATCAAATTTCAATGTATTTAAATTATTTTAAAATACACAAATTTTACACATATATTCAAATTAATTCAAAATACATATAATATCCCATACAGAAATCACAACAGAATTAATTAAAAATGTAAACATTACAAGAAAATATCACAATTTTTTTTTATCAACAAATATAGTTTACTATACAATATAAAATTATAATAACATACAAACACAATACACATTTTTTTTTTTTAAATGTCCATCTCTCTCAAACATCAAACTTTCAAGTACTTGCATTATCTTAAACTATTGTAAAACACATGCTTTTAAGTTATTATATCTAAACACTTTTGAAAGAACTAGGGAAACCATAGTTGGATATACAATATAAAATTCTAGAATTAAATGTCATAAAATCAAATACATTTTTCTTAACAATTGAGACCCTCAAAACATCAAATTTCATCTTACCCGAGTCTATCATTAACTTTCCACACTCCATCAAGAGGTCCTTCTGCTTTTTCCTACCCCTCTTCTTTCCTGCATTTCCAGTAGCTAATCCTGGAGTTTATTTCATTGTTTTTACACCTCTGTACTCCTGCTTGTCAATGGTTTTTCCTTTATCTAACCCCCTTTCCTCAGTTTTCCATAAAAAACAACTGTTGTGTTCTGTTGCAGTCTTCTTGGGGTAGTGAATCTATCCCTCCAATGGTTCCCTGCATCAAGAACCCTTCCAAATCTAGGTGTTCCTTATCTAGAATTTCCTGAAGTTCATGGTCCTCCAGATCTGTTTCACTCTAGGTCATTTCCTGATCCATCTCTAGTTCTGTTTCACTCATCATAGTTTCTTTCTTATTACCAATATCTTGTGTTGGGTTGCAGTTTTCTTCCTTTTCCTTTTCATTAGGGCCGTCCTCCATAGATTGGTCTTCATTTGCCATTTCTTCATTCTCTTCCAGTGCCTGATACCTATTCTAACTCGCCTTTTGACCCTCATTATGATGTTTCTTTGGTCCTTTTTTACCTCCTTTTCCTCTACTTGCCACTTTCTGAAAGCTTTCAGTGTCCTTCATTGCATTAAGTTTGCTCTTGTTGCCTGCTCTACTAAGAGGGCAATCTCCGAACAAGTGTCCATGTTCGTGGCACTTACGACATTTGAACGGGATATGCTCATTGTCCACAGTTTGCACCCATTCCTCATCAAAAACTTCCAGGATGTCTTCATCCGGAAGGGCTCTCATAGATCCATTTCTACACAGATCCTTGCATAAGAAGTGTATTTGCCCCTTCTTGTGGCTTCCGAAGCTTTGACAAAATGACCTAGTTTGTTGGCAATGGCAGCAAGCGATTCAGTTTTCCAGTGATCAAGAGGTAGTGAATAGAGCCTTACCCAGTCAGGTACCGAAGTGAAAGTCTCCCGCTCTGGAACAAAGTTCATCATCCAAGGCCGCATATAGAGGCGAGCTGCTGCATAAAACTAGGTTCCTCCTTCGAATATTCTGTGTTTGTCATTGATGTTTGTGAACACCACGGTGAAAAATCACTTTGACCCAAGAAGAAGATCGATGCTTCCTTTGGGTTCCTAGTAGTACTTGATCCATGTCTGTAAAGCCTTTTCAGTGGACCATAGTCCCATGAATTTGAAAATTATAGCATAAGTCCCCATATGTTCTCTGTGCCCCTGCAGTGCAAGATCATTTAACACTACTCTAGGAGTGATCTCCATTTTGGGTCTCCATGGTCCTTTTTGTTTATTGTTCGTTGTTCCCTGGCTTTTGTCTTCTTCCTCCTTATCTTTAGTGCTGCCATTTTCTTTGGGCCTGGCCCCATCTGTCTCCTTTTCATTATTTCGCTTTTCTTCTTCCACAGAACCTCTGACATTATCCAATGGGGACTTGCCTTTCCTCGCAACGGCGTCCTTGTAGGAGGGAGTGGAGCTCCCTTCTCTGTGGCCCTCCATTAGGAGCAACCACTGAAACTCTTGGAAACCCTAGCTGCGCGTCTCCTCACACTTCGCATTCTAGATGAACTTCAATATATCCAAAAATTTAACTACCTCTTATTATATATAGTTCGTTTTAAATAAATTTATATATATGTTTAATTTAAAAACTACAAATTATAATAAAAATATATTTTCTATTGTACAACTTTTAATTTGAAAATTAAGTATCACACACTCCACTATAAATTTAGAGAAGTTCATATCCATTAAACATCAAATTTCAATATATTTAAATTAAATTAAATAAAGCGTTTTTGCATAAAGTAATATTATATGATTATAATATATATGAAAGGTAATATTATATTGTTGTGTATAATATATTGCTATAATATCGATCAAATTAAAACAAAATTTACAATTTTGTAGATATTATATTTAAATATATTATGAAAGGTTACAAGTTAAAAATTTCAATTAATCTTAAATTACAACATTACATTATGATGAAAAATGTATATAAAAATCATGTGTGTGTGTGTGTTTTATATATAAATGTAAAGAATTAAAAAACACATGAATAACTAAAATATCAATTTTTCTTATTTCAAAGAATTTTAATCCCAATCGAGGTGTTGATGGACGAAAGAAATGAGTATGGGATGGGCGATCCACGCAATTAAGAGAGATGGCTTGGTGGCCATCCTTTGCCACACGTCTTTGCATCATGACAAATGGATTTTATTATGTGAGATTTCAGGAGACCTCCAACACTACTGTAATTGGTTTTTGGGAGAGTTCTAGTTTGTTTCATGGTAAATATTTGGGTTGCGCTAGTGGAAGGGAGGGTTTGAATTTGGATTCCTCTTTACGAGTCAAAATTTATGGTTTGTTTCATGGTGAATATTTGGGTTGGGCTACATGAAGATAGTGGAAGGGAGGGCTTGAATTTAATTTATTTTTTTAAATGAGAAACAACCCTATGTTTAAAATTTTGCACTCCAAAAGTGGTACTTTGGTAAACAAATTAACCCTTCACCAACAATTTTTTGCTTAAAACATTTTTCTTATATTCTTATTGTTTCATTATAATTAATAATTATAACATATTTTCTATTTTAAAATCTATATTTATATCATTTCCTCTAGTAACGAAGTTAATAATCAAATTAAAATTAATTGTAAATATTAGAAGTACTTGATTATAAGTTTTGTTCAAAACCATTATAGACACGCTCTCATAGAAAAGACAATGCAATGGGCCCTACTTTGTCACTCTTGTTATCATTTTAAACTTAAAACAAATCATTAGAATGACTAATTGATTTTAAATTAAAGACCATCTTGACATAGAGTAGAGGAGAAGTAAAGCAAATACACAACCTAAAGTGATTTGTTGTGGGTTGGCTTAGGTAAAGAATGATAATGGCCGATTTTAGACTAAAATATGCCACCTTATATACAAGTATACAACCATTCACCATGAAGTCCACCATTAGAAACCATTACTTTAGCAACATTTTGTTTAATAAGGTCATTAGTTAATGGTATTAGGATCTATAGGTATTATAAAAATCATGACATTATGGGCCTTTGGAGTTATTAGGGCTAATGGTTGCATACTTGTTTATAAGGGAAGAGTAGTTTAAGTTCAACTCTTCTAGCAAAAAAGATCAACACATATGTTTGAGGAGCTTTACAACATATAATTTTGAACTCAATTAAGTTTTCTTAGTCATTCTACATTTGAACGAGAATTGCGAAAAGAGAATCATGCAAAACAGAATTAGTATGGTCATTTTAATTTCCTTATTTACATGATCATAGTCCTACACATATAATCAATTAATTCGATTAAAATATGTGGAAAATTGAGTTTTCTTTTCCATGGGAAAGGTTTGAGTTCTCCTTCAGTGAATCGCTTCGGCATAGGATATATGGATTGAGATTCTTAATTAATTTTTAAACGTCCTCATAATTCATTTATGTTGGGAGGACCTAAAAGAAAAATATCTAGGCAGATTTACATGCTTCCCGGCTTCTCCTCTCAACGATTTAGGCATCTGAACCCAAGCATTGTTTTCTCCAATTACTTTTTCGAACCCAAAACGATATAAATTATACACACACACACACAATTGAGAAGCGAGAGAATAATATATAGTTTTTATAATGTCTATTCTAATCATATACGGTGTAAGATGAATCAATTCTAAGCTAATATACACAATACATAAACCATCTCCTCTCTCCTGTGTCTCACATATGAGCATGTAATCTTCTTTTAATAAAAGCACAATTCCATTTGAAAACGGAGGATTATTGAGTAAAAATAGTCTTACTTGTTAAGGTATCATATTTTAGAAGTTTCATTTAGGGTTTTGCTTTCAAAGGATGTGGACACCATCTCTCATATCAAAAATTGGTGCTTGCATCATAGAAATATGCACTTCTATTGCTAGCCTGTACAACTAGCTCAACAATCCTACCCCTTTATATATATATATATGTGCACTTCTATTGCTAGCCTGTACAACTAGCTCAACAATCCTACCACTTTATATATATATATATATATATATATGTATGTATTTGATGAAAATGAACACAAGAAGCATTTTGATATTTCAAATGGTTGTGAAGGTGGCACCATTCAAATAAATAAAAGGTTTCAATCGATCAAACCTTGTTGTAACCCCATCAATTTCTGAAGCTAAAAGAAATTTTCAATCATCAACTTTCAGTAAGCCCCAGAGAACAATACATATCATATGAATACATGAGACATGAAGTCTCACATTCTCACATCAAAAAATACCTATTTAAACCCGAGTTTGACATGAATCTACGTAAGTTTCTGAGCTAAAAGTTGTATACGTAGAATTCGCAATGTGTCAATATGCATATCAAACATAGATTTTGATGCTTTTAAGAGATGTCAATGACCAATTCCACCATGACCTTACGCCTCCTCCACTCCTTTTCATAGATTAGATTTCATAGGTGACTATAGTGTGGAATTACAATATACACATATTATGCAAAAAAGAGGAGAGCCCTTATCCAAAGCATAATAGTCCATAATAACATGTAGCAATCCCTCTCCATATCATTCTCAGTCACAGTCACAAGAAAGGCACGGATATAGACAACATTAATGCTTGCCTAATCTTTACAATCTTAATCCATGCTCCGTGAATAAATGGATGTGAAATACCCTTCGACACGATCGTCAAAATCGCTTTGCAAGCAATAAATTACATGACCAATGGAGCCATGACTTACATTGCATCAAGAGTTCCTAACATTGATTTTTCCATTCTTCGTAAGCCCAAACTGTTAAATGGTTTTTACAGCTGACACCGTGACAGGCACCAACCAAAGTGGAACACAAATTTGTATGGACTACAAATAACGTTTTAGGAAAATAATAAACCATCAAAAATGTGTTTTGTGAAGTTTATAACACATGAGGAAAAACACTTAGGCAAAATGTTTGAACGTCAAATACGAGCAAAATGCCTTGTGACTCACATTTTTCCCATTAAATTCCAATCCTTGTGGAGGGAAGTTGCTCAAAACATAAGTCAAAGAAACTCAGCTCTATATTTATTGACATATATTTTATATAATATAAAATCACACAAACAAAATGAAATAACTATTTTTGAATCTTATCACCAAAGAATAAACAATAAAAAAATCACCATTATAATATATTAAAAAATGAATTTAATTAGGGAAGGGAACATATTGGCTATATTAATATTCATATATCTTTCGAAATGGAAAGAGCTCTCGAATCCCTTGTGGTGCATAGGGTTTGCCCCAAAATCCTAGCTGCCCAATCTTTGCTCTATTTGCATGGATTTTCTGCACATAGTTCAATGGTGAATCCTCGTGATTTGGCAAATAAATATTTTTCTTTTGCAGTTACACCTTGCAATAAGGTTATTTCTTCTTCATTTTCGTACAATTCTATGTTGAAGTCTAGTTGTGGTCCTCCAGTGGTGCAAGATAATTTTTCTCTCTACATTCTCCTAGATGAGGAAGCTTTAGACTCTGAAAAATATTTTTCAAGTAACGGTTTGGTTTACATGTTTTATGGGTTATGGGCATGGCTTGTGGATCTGCTTAAATGTATCTCTAAGACATGGAAGCCCCTTTCGAGGGAAGCGTTGAATATTTACCCTATGGCACGAGGTTTCTTCACTGTGATTGGAGAGAAGAAGGCTACATGTGACGTTGGGCGATGGTTTTGGGGGAGCACTAGCCTCTCCATGCAGCGCTCGTGTTCCCCTTTCGATCCGGTTACGAAATAAATTTATACCTCCCGAGTTTTTATAAGACTATTGAACCCTCCCTTGGATTTTTGGAGTCACGCATAGCTTTCCTCCATTGGGAACCTGGTGGGAAAATTCTATGGTAGTTGTCCTTGTTATTAACAACAGAAGGAAAAAAAATGCAGATCACATTAGAACATAGTAACAAGGATTAGATGGAAAACCTTGGGTAGGATAAAGCTTCAAGCAATTTCCAACAAGCACTAGTGGGTAACCCCAGCTACTCCTAAACATTGTGCTACACACTCCACTAAATCCAATAAAATCAAGACCAATAGAAATGTGAGCACCAAAAGGATCGTTAAATGCACTAACTCCAAACTTGAAGAGAGGGAGCGGAAAAATTCAACAACAATCACCAACTCTAGAAGAAGCCAGGATTTCAAGTTACAAGTCTCATTGACAGAGTCAAAGTTACCCATTAATTGGCCATCTCTAGCCCCAAACTACTAATACATAGACTAGTTCAAAGCACAAACAACCAAACCATTGGCAAAAGGTGTAAAATGGAAAAAGAAATTCCTAGTGGCCACATGAAATTTGTTGGGCATGTTGAAAGTCCCCACAAATAATACCACCTACTAGGAGGGAACTATGTAGCACATCATAAAATCAGTTGATAGAGACAAGAGTAAAGACTTGCCATACTCTTAAGCTTAATAAGAAATGCTCACAAGTTTGGTGAATAGGGTGGGTTGGCCACCCAACCAACCCTCTTGAATTGAAATATGAAGCAATGGGGTGGTGAGAAAGCCTCCCAACCTTATGGGTACTCTTGATATCCACCTCCATGAGGGGATAAAACAATGGTCCTTAATATCTATAAACAAATAATTTTAATTAAAAGAATCAAATTATATATTTATTATATATAAACATTTCATGAAAAGTGGGAAAGCATTGGGGAAATCATCCTTGAATATGCAATTTAAAATTATAGAATTAAATGTCTCACAATCAAATACATTTTAATTTTTTTTACACGTCACTCCCCTACACATCAAATTTCAATGTATTTAAATTATTTTAAACTACACAAATTGTACACACATGTATTCAAATTAATTCAAAACACATATAAAATGGCATACAAAACTCACACCATAATTAATTAAAAATTTAAACATTTCAATAAAAATTCACACTTCTTTTATTATAAAAAAATACAGTGAAATATACAATATAAACTTATAATATCATACAAACAAAACACAAATTTTTTAAATGTTCATGCCTCTCAAACAGAAAATCTCCAAGTACTTACAGTAATTTAAACTATTGTAAAACCCAAAGTGTTAATTTATTATATCTAAACATTTCATGGAAAATAGGAAACTATGGGGTAAGCTTAAATGAATATGAAATTTAACACTATATAATTAAATGTGATGCAACCAAATGCAGTTTATTTTTTTACAAGTCACTCCCCAAAACATCAAATTTCAATGTATTTTTATTATTTTAAAATACACAAATCATACACCTGTATTCAAATTAATTCTAAATACATACAACATAGCATACAAAAATGAGAGTACAATAAATTCAAAATTTAATCATTTAAGGAAAAAATCACATATTTTTTTTGATAAACAAATATAGTTTAATATACAATATAATATCATACAAATACAATATTTTTTTTTAAATGTTTGTCTCTCAAACATCAATTTTCCAAGTACTTACATTATTTTAAACTATTGTAGAACACAAACTCCTAATTTATTATATCTAAATTTTTTATAAAAAACATCAAATTTCAACTTATTTAAATTATTTTAAAATACACAAATTTTAAGTTGAAATTAATTCAAAATACATATAACATGGCATACAAAATACATAGAAGAATTAATTATAATATCATACAAACACAATACAAATTTTTTAAATGGTATGTCTCTAAAACATCAAATTTCCAATAACTTACATTATTTTAAGCTATTGTAAAACAAACAATGTTAATTTATTATATCTAAACATTTCATGAAAAAATATGAAACTATTGGGGAAAAGATGGGTGAATATGCAATTTAAAATTATAGAATTAAATGTCATACAATCAAATACAATTTTTATTTTTATTTTTATGGGTTACTCCCCCAAAACATCAAATTTCAATGTATTTAAATTATTTTAAAATACACAAATTTTACACATATATTCAAATTAATTCAAAATACATATAATATCCCATACAGAAATCACAACAGAATTAATTAAAAATGTAAACATTACAAGAAAATATCACAATTTTTTTTTATCAACAAATATAGTTTACTATACAATATAAAATTATAATAACATACAAACACAATACACATTTTTTTTTTTTTAAATGTCCATCTCTCTCAAACATCAAACTTTCAAGTACTTGAATTATCTTAAACTATTGTAAAACACATGCTGTTAAGTTATTATATCTAAATATTTTTTAAAGAACTAGGGAAACCATAGTTGGAAATACAATATAAAATTCTAGAATAAAATGTCATAAAATCAAATACATTTTTCTTAGCAAGTGAGACCCTCAAAACATCAAATTTCATCTTACCCGAGTCTATCATTAACTTTCCACACTCCATCAAGAGGTCCTTCTGCTTTTTCCTACCCCTCTTCTTTCCTGCATTTCTAGTAGCTAATCCTGGAGTTGATTTCATTGTTTTTACACCTCTGTACTCCTGCTTGTCAATGGTTTTTCCTTTATCTAACCCACTTTCCTGAGTTTTCCATAAAAAACAACTGTTGTGTTCTGTTGCAGTCTTCTTGGGGTAGTGAATCTATCCCTCCAATGGTTCCCTGCATCAAGAACCCTTCCAAATCTAGGTGTTCCTTATCTAGAATTTCTTGAAGTTCATGGTCCTCCAGATCTGTTTCACTCTAGGTCATTTCCTGATCCATCTCTAGTTCTGTTTCACTCATCATAGTTTCTTTCTTATTGCCAATATCTTGTGTTGGGTTCCAGTTTTATTCCTTTTCCTTTTCATTAGGGCCGTCCTCCATAGATTGGTCTTCATTTTCCATTTCTTCATTCTCTTCCAGTGCTTGGTGCCTATTCTGACTCGCCTTTTAACCCTCATTATGATGTTTCTTTGGTCCTTTTTTACCTCCTTTTCCTCTACTTGCCACCTTCTGAAAGCTTTCTGTGTCCTTCATTGCATTAGGTTTGCCCTTGTTGCCTTCTCTACTAAGAGGGAAATCTCCGAACAAGTGTCCATGTTCGTGGCATTTACGACATCTCAACGGGATATGCTCATAGTCCACAGTTTGCACCCATTCCTCATCAAAAACGTCCAGGATGACTTCATCCAGAAGGGCTCTCATAGATCCATTTCTACATAGATCCTTGCATAAGAAGTGTATTTGCCCCTTCTTGTGGCTTCCGAAGCTTTGACAAAATGACCTAGTTTGTTGGCAATGGCAGCAAGCGATTCAGTTTGCCAGTGATCAAGAGGTAGTGAATAGAGCCTTACCCACTTAGGTACCGAAGTGAAAGTCTCCCGCTCTGGAAGAAAGTTCATCATCCAAGGCCGCATATAGAGGCGAGCTACTGCATAAAACTAGGTTCCTCCTTCGAATATTCTGTGTTTGTCTTTGATGTTTGTGAACACCACGGTGAAAAATCCCTTTGACCCAAGAAGAAGATCGATGCTTCCTTTGGGTTTCTAGTGGTACTTGATCCATGTCTGTAAAGCCTTTTTAGTGGACCATAGTCCCATGAATTTGCAAATTATAGCGTAAGTCCCCATATGTTCTCTGTGCCCCTGCAGCGCAAGATAAAATAACACTACTCTAGGAGTGATCTCCATTTTGGGTCTCCATGGTTCTTTTTGTTTATTGTTCGTTGTTCCCTACAACTACTAGCGTTGGAATCCAGGTAGGCCATCATCATCGATCTCTGATTTGCAATTAGGAACCTGCGTGTTAGCGTTGTGTGATTGTTGCTAGACCCGTGTTGGGCTAGTGGGATCGCCTCTGTCCGCGGAGGGGATTTACCAGTTCAACAGTTTGGCAACTCCACTAGGGAGAAGCTTGTTGTTTGATTTTTAAACTATAGACGGAGTCTGAAGCACGGCGACATAGCCTTCGAAACACTATTGCTATGCAGTAGTGAAGTAGATCAATGCCACTTCAGTCAATCTCCGGTTTAGTTTACGAACTGAACAATTTCAACCTTGCCTTGCATGTTAATTTTTCTCTTGTTTACTGGCTTGAATAGCTTTCTGGGTTGAATTTCTTGCTGTTTCTTGCTTGCTGGCCTTTCTAGATACTGTAAACCAAGCCTTGGACTCCCTGTTTTGTTTTTTTTGCTTGGAAAACTTGATTAGCGCGGTTTTTCTTCTAACAGTCGCGCTGGTTGGCGCCTGTTGCTATCAGACAACCCATGCCAATCCCTTTATATCGCGAGTTGCAGTCTGACAGCCGCGCCAGACTTGTTAATTTTCTCAATTAGCTTGTTTGTCAGCCTTCTGAGATTGGATTTGTATCGTTTTGCATCTTTTACATCTTCTGGAAGTTTGTTGGACTTTTTATGTGACTGGTTGTTCTTTTCATCCTTCAGTTGTTCGCCTTTTTCTATCAATTTTATATCTTAGCCCTAGTGGCTTTGCATGTCGAGCCTTCTGTCAGATTTATGGTTTGCTGATCCAGTCGGTTTATTGGTTGTTTTCCAAATTCCTCTGGTAGTTGTACAAGTTTTGCATTCTATGCTGCAAGTAACTCACTTTTATCTTGTTTATTTCTTGCTTGACTTCATTGGAACTTAGATTACATGGTTCTTTGAAGGTCTTGGTGTTTTCTTT
This sequence comes from Pinus taeda, assembly GCA_000404065.3. Classification (NCBI taxonomy): domain Eukaryota; kingdom Viridiplantae; phylum Streptophyta; class Pinopsida; order Pinales; family Pinaceae; genus Pinus; species Pinus taeda. The sequence continues at coordinate 15,208 of APFE030935539.1, forward strand.
GCGTTGATAGGTCATTTTTCACGTTTCAAAATTGGTTCTAGATTCCTTTGCGTGAATCATCTGTTTAGTGCATATCTCTTGAAATCTATTGAGTGCATCATACTATTTTCCAAGAAAAGAAAAAACAAAAAGATTTTTTGCTTTTTATTAATTAGCATTTTGTGTTAATTGTTGCTTTTAAAAAGAAAAAAGAAAAAGATTTTCATTTCTTGTTATTAGCTGCATTAGGATCTTTGTGATCGTTTTGTTTGTATAAAACTCTCAACTCTTCTGTAGATAGAGTTCATTCAATGAAACGATACAATTTTCGCATATAGTTGCATTTAGGAAATTTCAAGAGACCACATACGGTAGGACCGAAAACTGAAACATAATTAAAGAGAAACCGTAAAATGAATTCAATGAACCTAACAACGCATTGAAACATAACACTCATATTCTAGAGGTTTAGGTTAGATATGTGTTCCGACGTCTTTAAACCTGGTAGTTATCGTTGAGTGGTTGGGTGATTCCTCCACGGTGAAACGATAAGTGCCAGTACGGATTGTGCTCCCACGTACCGTCGAGTAAATATTGGGAGACCCCTATAGGCTTGCAACCTTTGATCCATAGGAAGCCGAGTCTACCGCCCTACAAGCCGTAATGCACTGAACACAGAATTCGGGAAGATTGACTGCAGTACGTGAAGTCCTTGGTTTTCATCTCATTACCAAGGTGTATAAGCAGTTTTACGGATTGTTTGGTAAACCTTTTACCTAGTTCTCCAAAGTAGTCACTTTTGATCCTTTTCAGACTCTCTACAAGAAAAGGTGTAAGTGAGCAGCTTGTCACTTCGTGCTCATTAAACAATCTAAGGAGACTAGATTCATCTTTTCGTCCTTTTCTCGACTCTTTAAAAATGAAAAGGTCAAGTTCAGTGTCTTAAAATTTATGTGGCGACGATCACATATAACCCGGTTAAATTTGGTGTACGCTAATTTGAGTAGGATTTCGTTTTGCTATGGCAACTTTTCCAGGGTTCACCAACCCAAGTTCCCCTCCTGACGGGAACCCTAGTCATTCCCCTTCTCAAGGGAATGCTGGTGCTCTTTATATGGCAACGTTATCCCTTCCGGGGTTAACTGTTGGGTTGCCTGTTTGGTTATTTTCAAACTCTATGGGCCCTACTGTGTCGGTTGATACTCCATCAGTCCCTCCACTTGCACAACATAAGGTTGAACCTAAGGTGGACCCCTCCCCTTCGACGCCTACTTCTACGTCTCCTTCTTGTACTTCGCCTGGCGAAAGTCTTGATTCGAGTAACCGAGTGGCTAAGAAGAAGAAGAAGAAGAAGAAGACTAAGAAGAAGAAGTCTCCTAAGGGAGAGGCTACAAGCACAATAGCGACTACAAGCACAACTGTTGCTCCATCAATGACACCTGAAGTCGGGCCACCTTCTGCTCCTCCGCGGAAGGTTAAGTTTCCTTGTCGATTATGCAAGGAGGACCATCTTCTTCGTGATTGTCCTGGTATTCCCAGGGTCTTAGAAGTATGGTCCCGTGATCCGGCCTGCCCCTCATCGTCCACTGAGGCTCACGGCGATGCTACCACCGTAGTTCATCATGGCAAGGGAAAAGGGAAGATTCGATTCCCCTGTGGACTTTGTGAAGGCAATCATCCCCTTCACCTTTGTCCACTCATGGATAAAGCCTCCACTGTTTTGGAAAGTCTTACGGTTCCCTCACCCCAACTCCCCGCTGGATATCAGCGTCTTTCTGCAGCTGCAGATCGTCCTCCTGCTGACAACAAGAGTGGTTTAAACTCCTCTCTTGTCCAGCCTCCTCTTCCTGAACCTGGCTCTACCCAGCCTGTTCCAAACCAACCATTGGTCGGAGAGTGTGTCGACTCGTGTTCACCACCCGTCGACCACCCTGTTTTGGAAGAGCATCATGATCATGTTCTTCTTGTCTCATCAGATTCTCCTGAGTCCGAAAATGACCCTCTTATCCCCGTTGACTCAGAGGGTCCTTCTTCGGTTCCTTTAGAGCAGGGGGGCAATCATACGATTCCCCCACCAAGTAGTTCAGTCATTTCCTTCGACTGGCGTCACCTGACTGCTTTCCGCCTTCCATCCCATGTGCCTTTCCAGATTACTGTACATGCCTATGATATGGCAGTACCTGGCATTGTATTGGATGAGGGCGCATCTGCCGGTCTTATGCCTTCTACTACTTGGCAAGCTTTGGGCTCCCCAGAGCTTGTGCCCGTTGCGCAGAATCTGATGGCGTTTAACGGAGGAACTAGTCAACCATTGGGGATCCTTCCAAAGTTCCCTATTACTTTGGGAGGCAAAACCATCTATGTAGACGTGCTGGTTACCCAAGGTGCTCTAGATTTCCATCTTCTCCTTGGTCGTGATTATGTTTACGCAATGGGGGCCCTTGTCTCTTCACTTTTCCGTGTGGTTTGCTTTCCACGCGATGGAAGGATTATGACTATAGATCAATTATCGTTGTTTAGTCCCCCAGTGCCTCCTACGCAGTTGTCATCCCCTCCTGGTTTTTATCCACCAGTTGTATCTGCCCCACCGCATGTCAACTACGTGGCTGCTTCTCCCGTTCCCATATCCAGCAATGTCGCCATCGTGCATAGTGTTCTGGGGGCATTGGGTCCCGACTTCCAAGACATTGACCTCCCATCGGGAGCACCACTCTTGGAAGCCGCAACTTCCTATTCATTATGATGAAGTTCGCGCGGAGCATAGTTCGTTTCCTATGTCAAGCTCCATAAAAAATGAAACTAGGATTGGTCGGAGCATAGTTCATTATCCTATGTCAAGCTCCCTAAAAAATGAAACAAGGAGTCTGAGCATAGTTCCTGATCTTGTGTCAAGCTCGTTAAAAAATGAAACAAGGGTTATGAGGATAGTTCTTTTACTGTGTCAACCTCATTAAAAAATGAAACAACTCCCTTTTCAAATCGAGTCTTTCCAAGATCTCGAAAGTGAACCTTCATTCCATCCACTTTGTTGAATGCAATGAAGCTTGGGGGGCATGTACCTTGTTTTGCGTCATTATGCTGGGGGCATGCGAACTTATAACAAGCACAGTTTTTCGGTTCAAGCTTGTGTAAACATGAAACGAAATCCAAGCAGAGTTCTCTACGGTTCAAGCTTGTGTAAAAAGGAACCCATACTCGAGCCACCTTTAAGCTCTTTTCTGACTTGTAAAATACTCGGCAATATGAAAGTGTTTTTCCCTTTTTGACTCGCTAAAGAGAATAAAAATGACGGTCTGCTTTCAGCTCTTTTCCTGACCTTTTAGAGAGGAAAAGATTGCCGAGTTATCCCTCTTGGCTCGTTAAACGTTACTAAGGGGCGGTCGTTTTAAGTCCTTTTATCGACCGTTAAAATATAAAAAAGATTACCGAGTTTTTGTCGTTTCAAACTCGTTAATGGTTACGAAACGACGTGGTTTTGATCGCTTTTCTACTTTTTCATGTCAAAACCACTATTCATGAAAAGTACTCCTCGGTCGTAATGATCGGGCGGTTCTTTCGGGCATCATTTTATACTTTTTCGGGCTCGAGAGACACAACTTTACGAAAAAGGACACCCCTTGAGTTTCCTTTTCTGTGTCTTTTTCAAACTCCCTAAACATGAAAAAAGACTCCGAGTTTTACCTGTGTCAGACTCATTAAACCCTGACGACATTGGACTCGTCATTATGACGAGACTCAAGCTTCTCCTCCCTAGGGCTCGTTAAATTGTTACTAGGTTGGATTCGGCCGAAGGTCGAACTTATACCACAAGCATATGCTATCCCCATCAAGCTTGTTAAAAATAATTGGGGTACTCGCTAGAAATGGTGGGGGAAAAAGAAAATTTTGGGAACCATAATTATTGTCGTGTCGGTAGTATGTCGCTCTTGAACATGGCACTTCTCTGCTTTCGTGTAAGGGTGGGGATATCTCATCTCATTTCTCACTTGCCTCCGTGGGTTTGGGTAATCCTATTTGACCTCTCATTTTCTCATTGGCTCGTCATCATGACCTCTGATCCATTGATGTCAAATACTGCCAACTCCACTGTCGTGCTGCCAATATGTTCAAGAGAAGTTGACCTCTGAAAGAAACCACCTCTGTCTGATAGTTCATAAATCTTAAATTCACAACATTGTCTCTTCCCGTCTCATGTCGATGATGTGGGAAACGTTATGGCCCACCTTCGACGAAGATCACTTCCTGTCGACTTCAGCTCATTATCCAGGAAAGTGACCTAGAGACTCCATTCCGGTACCTTGGAGCCTGCATGCCTCAATGGCAGGTTCTTCGTGTTCAACGCGAGGTTTTCATCATTGGCCTCCGATCGGATGACTCTACGGGTGTTCGACATTGGCTCATTCATTCACACGCCGTAGACTGTACCTATAGTACCTTGAGGGCCATTTTCATTATTGGTGGTACCTATCGCGTCTATTAACATCTTTCATCATTGGTTGGTAATTAGACGATGTTCATGCATGTTCGACTTCAGCTCACATGTTCACATGCTTGAACTTGTACTTATGTTCGGGTCGAGGTGGAGCGCAAGACCCAGGATTGTGTCTGTTGTAATCCAGGCATGATTTTTAATACATGACTCATTCACTGGATGGTTGCGACCATACCTGAGTCACTTTATTGATCCTCACCAGATGGTTGCATCCATACTACGGATCTAAATATCATGTACTCTCTTATGCATGGCTGCGACCATGCCACATACATCATGTATTTGAACTATCAATTGTATCTCTCAATGCAGATTCTCGGCGGCAGCTATATATGTTCTTGTAAAGCATTTCAACCCTCTCTCTCTCGGGCCTCATGCTTTAGGGGGCATCTGTTACACAATAATTTGTCACCGTTAGTCACCATCCCTATTACCCTTGTTTTTGTACATTGGAGGACGCAATTCGGGACCTGTGACCAGTGACATAACCTAAAAACATTTGCATTATGTTCCCCTAAGTATGTACTTCATGTTCCCTGAAGACACCTCTTGAAAATTATCCCTAAAAAGTGCCCTTTTTCCATTAGCGCGGGTTCACAGTGTCTTACCCGCGCCAATGACTCAGTTCCTCAAAAGGGGGCGCGTCCATTGGTGCTCTGTCCTAGAGAAACCCCCGCGCCACCTAAGTTTGGCAATGATTTTTAGCCAGCACGCATCCATATGTTTTTTCCTCTCTGTTCATGGAGTTCTCTAAGGGAAAAATCCTCAAGATAGAGGTCGAAAGTCATTTTTATCCATGAAAACTATGCTGAGTGGCTTTTCAGGGATAATGCTAATCCTCAATAGGCATCCTGGTGCAATGTATATTCCTCCCTTCTCCATCTATAAATGACTGTCCTCCTGCATTAAACAAACTTGTTTTGCTAGAGTCTTTGTGAGTGCTGAAGTAATGCTAGAGTGATAGTGAAAATTGTGAAGCATAGGGAGGTTATGCTGCCGGAATTCTGAGAGAGAGGAGGTCACTTTGCAAGGCGTATTTAGCTGCTCGCCCAATCAGAGGAGGTTCAACGTCAGAACCTTGGTTGTATCTTTCTCTGTTTTTACTCATTAATAGACGACTATCATTATGGTTCCACTCATGTGTCTTTATAATGATTATTGAGTTATATCTTTTCTGACTGATATATATTTGCATATATTGGATTTTATGCTTGTATTTGTATCGTTATTTGCATGTGCAGGTGTCCGTTCACGAGGATCGTGGGGATTGTGACCAGCCAGAGCAAAGGAACGGGAGTGACGATTCTTCTACAACTACTAGCGTTGGAATCCAGGTAGGCCATCATCATCTATCTCTGATTTGCAATTAGGAACCTGCGTGTTAGCATTGTGTGATTGTTGCTAGACCCGTGTTGGGCTAGTGGGATCGCCTCTGTCCGCAGAGGGGATTTACCAGTTCAACACTTGCAGAGGTGCAGGTCTTCGCCTTTGAAGGTTGTTTGTCCTTATTGATTTTCTTAGATGCAGCGAATGTAGTTTCTAGATGCGAAGTACCCTCTTCTTCATCAAGTCTCATTTCATATGCTATGAGAACTCCATGAAATTCCTCTTTGCTAAGTTTGGCCATATTTGCGTTGTATTCTAAGATCGATACCTTTGGGTTGAATCTTCCTGGTAATGTTCTAAGAATCTTTCGTATAATAGTCTTCTCATCAACAGGCTCTCCCAATCCTTCCAGAGTGTTGGTTATTTCATCAACGTGTTGGAAGTATGCATCAATGTTGTCATCTTCTTTCATTTTGAGTTGCTCAAATTTTGCTTTGGAGGATGGTGCTTGCCTTGGAGGGCTACTTGACACTAGGTTGAACCATGTACATTACATAAATGCTCGAGAAGAGCTCTTTAACATGATTTTGACTCTTTGACTTTCCTAGACCTATGGAATGAGCAAGAAACTCATTCATATAATTTACAAAAATAATATTTCTTTTTTCTTGACAAGTACAAAGATCAAAATTACATTGACAAATTCCAAACCTAGTTACACTTTTCTTCAACAATAAGGAGAAGATCTGTCCAATCCTATAATTTCCTTGGGACATTCAGCTTTGGTAGACCTAGCCAAGTCCTTCTAGCTTCAAAGACAAATGTATAATTTGCCTCTGTAATGTCCTTGGGCCATTCACCGTTTTGGTCAAAGTCCTTTATGACCTAGCCAAGTCCTTCTGGTTTCAAAGGTGAATGTATTCATCTCCTTTTGGTTAAATTCCTTTATGACCTAGCCAAATTCCTTTATGGCTTCAGGAGATGGTCAGTCCAATCCTGCAAAGACTTCATCATTCCCTTCTAATGAGGGAGACATTCAACATCAAACTAAGCTTACCTTTGTCCACAATTACTCATTTGTGGATATGTACTTGAGCTCTGATGCTCCTCTTTGCATCATGTCTTTGATGAAGCGACCTGACCATGTCCTTTTAGCTTCTGAAGCCTCATTGTTTCATGACTCGTGATATTATTGCAAAGACTCACTTCACTTCATGAGACATATCTCAGACCATATCCTATTGTACAACATAAGTACCACATGCTTTGCTATTATCCATTGTATATACCTCGGCTCAACCTTAAACTGGTTCAGAATGTTCACTGTAAAGCAAATATTTAGCCGGTGTTAACTAGGTACTTTACGAATCTAATCAATTGCCTATACATCATGGGATTCATCAAATCTAAATCCCCAATCCCAAGAAATAGTGTATCTTCCGGAATCCTTCATTTCGATCTTCGAGGCCAAACTCCCTTTGATACTGAAGCAGGTTTTCTTGTGGTAGTCCTAGGTGCTCCCTTTGTCACAAAAGCAAATCCTCTTGCCACTATTGCTCCCTCTATCACACAAGAAGGTCCTTTCTCTAAAGCTGTAACCAAGTCACCTAACAAATGATCCTCCATGCTCTTTAAATAGAGATCATGGACCAATCAGGTGTTAAGCCACAAATCAAGTGTTGGTAATACCGAGGAGAGAATGAACTGTTAGATCACTTCATGTCTAAAACATATCGTGACCGTCAAATTGTAAGTTACAAAAGTACATACTAAAGAAACACACTTTACCTAACTATACACTAGACCAAGTTGTACTTAATTATTTCCTATGTGTCGGAATATCCTAACATCCCCCCTTAAGAACAACTTGGCATAGGATTGAAGGATGTACAAAGATGACACAATAGGAGAAGGAAGGAGGCATTAGAGCCTATCCTCCCTTAGTGACAACTTCCTGAACTCCAACCATAAATTGAAGGTTAGTAAACTTCACCTTTGTGAAAGCCTTTGTAAAGATGTTTGCAACTTGATCATTGGTTGAACAATAGTGCACTTCAAGAACATGGTCATGAATGAGCTTTTTTATGAAGTGCATGTGTAGTACAATGTGTTTGTTGTGCTGATGTTGGACTGGATCTTTGCATAGTTAAATGGCACTTTGATTATCACACCAAAGTGTAGTTAGATGTTGTTGCTGAAAACCAAACTTTGACAAGATCTGACGAAGCCACAAGACTTCCTTACTAGCTTCAATGGCACCATGATACTCTGCTTTTGCTAAAGAAAGAGAAGTGGCACTTTGTTTCTTGCAAGCCCATGTAATAGGTCCAAAACCAAGAGTGAAGATATAACCTGTAGTGAACTTCCGATCATCAGGGTCACCAACCCAATCAAAATCAGTGAAACCAACCAATAGAGAAGATGCTTCTGCACTGTAATGAATACCAAATTGAACCGTACCACAAACATAACGAAGTATTCTTTTAGTTGCTTTCCAATGACTTTCATGTGTGTTTTGCATAAACCGAGCAACAAGGTCAACAACAAAGGAAAGGTCAGGACGGGTATGGGTCAGATTTAAATGTTTTCCAACAAGTTGATGGTATAAAGCAGTATCAACTTTAGCGGAACTACAAGTGCCTAAAAGTTTGGCTTCAGATTGAAAGAGAAAAGGGGTTGGCTTAAAGTGTTCCATGTGAAAGTGGTGTAGAAGATCACAAGCATACTTGGATTGGGAAAGGGAAATTCCTTCTTTGGATTGCAAGATTTGAAGACTAAGAAAATAATGCAAGTGTCCTAAGTTTGTCATTTCAAACTGCTTTTTAAGGTTGAACTTCACATGTTTTATAAGGTTGGGATCACTACCAGTAAGGATAAGATCATCAACATAAAGAACAAGAATGATAAGAGACTTACCCACTTTCTTGGTGTAGACAGTATTGTTAGAATGACAACTAGAAAAGCCAGTATCGAACAGAAAGCTATCCATTTTGGCATACTAAGCCCGAGGGGCTTGCTTGAGACCATAAAGCCAACATACAAGGCTGGAGTTTGTTTGTATAAAGCCAGGAGGTTGTTCCATATAGATTTCTTCATGCAAGTCCCCATGCAAGAAGGCGGATTTAACATCCATTTGTTGGAATTCCCATTTGAAAGAGGTAGCAAGGGAAACAACAAGGAAGATAGAGTTCAGATTTTGAAGAGAAACTTCCCGCAACATCTAACAAGTGTTTGCAGGACCTTTGGCAAGTGTTGGGGGTAAAATTTCCAAGAATGTCGTGAGCCCTTTTGAGGCTTATTTTGGCCAAGTCAAGTTCACTAGAGGGCTGCCCATTTTCCTCTTTAAGCCATGGGCATTTGGAGGAAACTCACGCCTTGTTTCCCTTACATAAGTTTTGTGAGACCTTGTCACTACTTTCTCAAAAGAAGAGGTCTAATGTCCGAGTTTCAAGCAATTATTGTGAAGACTCTCCTTGAAGTATAGTTGAGAACTTTGAAGGGCCCTCTTCTCATTGTAATATTAATAAAAGATCTAACTTGCTTGTGGGAGTTTGGGATTTCTCCCATGGTATCCTATCTCCCCATTTAGAGGGAGGCTTCTCTTGGGTGGATTGACATTTGCATGGTTTAAGCTTTCATACTTCATTCACTTACATGCATGCTTTAATTGGGAATTAATACAACCTCACTATCACATTTCATTAAGTTAAAGTTTGTTACAATTTCAATTGAGCTTTGCATTTTCTTTCTCATTGGGGAATTCATCATTTACATGCAAGCATTTTATATTCTTAACAAACTTTGATTCGTTTCCATTTACCTTGGTAAATTGTTTCATGAGCACTTGAATAAATGCTTCAATTTTATGCTACATTGTTATCTTTAATATTGGAGCAATTTATTGTCATTTTCTATTTGAAACAAATTTTACTTCAAGCAAATTACTTGTATCATTTTAGTTCATTGATGAAACACATGCAACACTTGTAAGCTAATTTTCTTCCTCCAATTGAAGTTATAATTGCAACTTATGTTGAACACTATTTCATTTTCAAGCATTGAAAATCAATCTTTTTGAAGCATTTGCATGTATCATTATTTTAATTTGGGGAATTAACACAATTTGCATTTCATCTAGGCATTTTAGTGTAGGAAGGCCCCAACCCTCATTAAAATTTTACCTTCAACATAAGTTGGTTGAAGTAGACATCTTAGGGATCCGCTACTCCTCTATTGAATCCTCACTGTGAGATCCATATCATTGGGCGAGGGTGAGGTCTGAAGATTGAAGAGTTAAATTTTAATCTTGTTGTAGAGCTAATTAATAAAATTAACCAAGAGCACTTTCCATTACATTTACTTTACTTGTCTCTTGATGATTTGAGTTTTCATATACAAAGTCTATTCCAAAAGCAAGTATGTAATCATTTCAAACAAGTGTTTTCTTTTCATATTTCAAGTCTAATTGCATATTGATGTCTTGGTTTAGCACTTCCTTTCTTTTACATTTCCAAGTTAATTATTAAATCTTTGGGTTTTGGCAAGATATGTTTCACATGTTTTGATTTATAAAATTGATTATCTCAAAAACATTTTGTATCTTACATATCTTGTACTAACAATTCTTATTTACATTTCAGGGTTACTTTGTTTTCTCTTTTGAGAGCATTGCATTTTACTTTGAGCAAATATATCTTTAAATTGTTGAGCAAATTCCTTATAAGGCACTGGTTTTATGGTTTTTAATCATATTAGATTGACATTGTTATTTCAAGTTTCTCACTTCATATTTGCTCATAAATCCTTAAAATTAATCCATTTTCACTTAACACTCTCCTAGAAACTCACGTCTTTTAACTTAACTTTTCACTAGGGACCACCCCCCTTAGCTAACCTAGGAGATAGCTCAGATGGAGAGAGTCGGGGTTAGTGTGACATCCCCTTCTCTGAGTTCCCTGCCACCAACCACACCTTGTGGGGTTGAAGGCTTTTCTCGCTGACTTGTAGGTAGGTGTAGGCGGCAGGGTCAACAATACCAACAAATTCAAGTTTGATATTCTTTTCAGCGACTTGTTCTCTAACAAAATGATATTTGATCGGAATTTGTTTTGTTTTTGAATGCATGACATTTTGTACTTGGGGATGTTGATGGCATTGGTGTTATCATAGAAAATGGGAATAGGCTCATTGAATTGTACTTGAAGATCTTGCAAAGTTTTTTTCATCCAAAGGACTTGAGTGCAACAAGTTGCTGCTACAATGTATTCTGCTTTTCCTGTAGATTAAGAGATTGAGGTTTGCTTTTTGCTCAACCATGATATGAGACAACCACCTAGATAGAATGTTGCTTCGCTTTTCCTGTAGATTAAGAGATTGAGGTTTGCTTTTTGCTCAACCATGATACGAGACAACCACTTAGATAGAATGTTGCTCCACTAGTACTCTTATGATCATCAATGCTCCCTGCCCAATCTGCTTCTGTAAAGGCTTGAATAATGGGATTTTTCCCTTGGGATACCACAAACCATATTTTGTTGTGCCCTTTAGATATCGAAGAATTCTTTTGATGACAGTAATATGTGATTCTTTTGGTGCTGCTTGGAATCTTGCTACTTGTCCAACTGCTTGCATAACATCTGGTCGGGAGGCTATTGCATATAGAAGACTACCAATCATAGATCTATACAACCTCTGATCCACATCCTTAGATGAGTCATCTATGCTCAATGTGCAACCTATTACCATCGGAGTAAGGACGGGTTTGCAATCTTCCATTTTGAATTTCTTGAGCATTTCTTTGATGTACTTGGCTTGACAGATAAATATTCCTCTCTCTTGCTGAGATATTTGAAGCCCTAAGAAGTATGTCAACTCACCCCAAGTAAAGACATCTCGAACTCTCTTTGCATCTTTGTAGCAAAGTTCTTACTTAGTCAATCATCATTGCTACCAAAGATTATATCATCCACATATACCTCAACGATTGTTAAATTATCTTTATCTATTTGTACGTAAAGATTGCTATCAGCAGTACCTTTCTTGAACCCTTGCTGATGTAGATATCCATCAAGACGAGCATACCATGCTCTGGGAACTTGCTTGAGACCATACAAAGCCTTCTTTAACCTGCAAACATAGTCTTCTTTTTCTGATAGTAGAAAATCTTCAGGTTGTTCGATGTAAACTTCTTCTAATTCGCCATTCAGAAATGTTGACTTAACATCCATTTGGTAGACTTTTATTTTTCTTGAACATGCATAGGCAAGAAAATGACTTCCATTCTGGCCACTAGTGCAAATGTTTTGTCGAAATCAATTCCTTCCACTTGTGCATAGCCTTTGCAAACCAATCTTGCTTTGTTTCTGGTAACCTGTCCATCTTCATTCAATTTGTTCCTAAACACCCATTTAGGCCCAATGACATTTTTATCTTTTGGTTGTGGAACTAATTCCTAGGTGTTATTCTTCTCAATTTGATCCAATTCTTCATCCATAACTGCTACCCAATGTTCATTCTGGCTGGCTTCCTCAAAACTACTAGGCTCAAAGGTTGCTAGAAAAGCAATGTGAGCTTGTTGTGATGAAAGAAGTTGTCGACCTTTTCTTGTTTCAATTCCTTCATTTATGTCACCAATGATTTGATTTGATGGATGGTTCTTTCGAATCCATTCTTTTGTTCTCTTTGGAGGAGCTTCTTGTTGTTGTTCCTATATATCTTGTTGATCATTATTTACTTCTTCCCGGTTGACAGTTGCTTCTTGTTCTAAAATTTTCTCTGTACCTTTTTCAGTGTCTGTCTCAAGTTTCAAAGATTCTAGATCCTCATCATTATTCGTTAGAACACCATCTTCGTCAAATGTAACATTTATGCTCTCCACTATTTGTTTTCGTCTTAGATTATAGCATTTATGGCCCTTTCTTTTGCGTGAGTAACAAACAAAGATACCTTCGTCAACACGTTATTCAAACTTACCCAACTTTTGATCTTCTCTTTTGATATAACATTTGCTTCCGAAGATTTTGAAATATTTTACATTAGCTGGTTTTCCTTTCCATAATTCATATGGGGTCTTGTTGCAATTATTTCTGAGAAGACTTCTGTTGATAATGAAGACTATCATATCAATTGCTTGAACCCAGAATTTTTCATCCAATTTTGAGTCCTTCAGTATTGTTCTACCCATTTCCTATACGGTTATGTTCTTTCTTTCAACAACTCCATTTTGCTGAGGTGTTCGCGCTGTTAAAAAATGTCTTTTTATTCCATTTTTGTCACAGTATCGCTAAAATAACTTGGAAGTGAATTCTCCATCATTGTTTGATCTTAGACACTTTATTTTCAAATCAATTTCATTTTCGACCAACTCCTTGTAGATCTTAAAGCACTCAAATGCTTCAAATTTTTTCTGTAGGAAACTGGCAGCTATCATCTTGGTATAGTCATCTATCATTAACATGAAATATTTTTCTCCTTCTAAGCCTTTTGTTCTCATAGGACCACATAGATCAATATGTATCAATTCCAATGGATGTGATGCAAAGTGTTCTTTTGTTTTAAATCCAAATTTTATTTGCTTGCCGCGCCGACAGGCCTCACATAGTGTGTTGGAAGGTTTTGAGATTTTTGGCATTTCTCGTGCTGCTTCCTTTTTGCTTATCTTGACAAGATTGTCAAAGTTTATGTGACCCATTCGTTTGTGCCATAACCAGCTTTCATCTTCTTTAGCTAATAGACATGCTTTAGTTGCTTCATCCAGAACATATATGTCGTTTGGAGCTCGACTTGCTGTAGCCACAATTTTACCATACCTGCCTTTCCTAATTTCACATTTTGTGGAGTTGAATAGCATTGTGTGTCCTTGATCACACATTTTTTCAACACTGAGCAGATTGTGATTCATGTTTTCAACCAATAGAACATTCTTGGCTAGAGCATCTTTGCTTCTGAGACTGACGGTACTTGATCCTATAACATTTGAAGATCCATCATTTCCAAAGGACACGGTTCCATCCTTCTTCTCTTTTAGAGATACGAATTTCTTTCTATCTCCAGTCATATGCATTGAGCAACCGCTATCAACATACCACACATCTTTTGTTGTTTTGAGCCTTGAAAGGGAGAGCACAATTATTAGTCTTATTCTTCTTCCATGTTTGTTCGTTCTATGACTTCGAAGATTCTTCTGCAGGATTTTCAAGTCTGCAGTCTCTGGCTATGTGTCCAAAGTTTCGACATTTGTAACATTCAATATTATTTCTTAAATGTTCAAATCTATTGATGTTTCGTTGAGCCCTGGGAGGTTCATATTTGACAGATCTCCTGGAATTGTAATGGTTCCTAGGGTACGTGCGACATTCTACAGCTTTATGACCAAACTTTCCACATGAATAACAATAGCCATGAAAAATATGTTGGTACCTGGATGGAAATCTTAGTCGGGGAATTGTCTTCCAAGGTTGTTCTTGCGAATCTTGTCCAATGAAGTCTACATGCCTGTAAGATCTCATAGGTTCATTGTATTTTGTTGTAGAAGGTCCTGCTTCTTCTTCTTTGTAACCGAGGCTAGTTCTGTCATTGTAAGATCATTGATTGTTGATGAGTTCTTCCAACGCCCTTGAGTTGTTGGCATAGTTTTGGACAATGTTTCCCTTCTTCACTTCCTTACACAGCGAGACTACTTCGATTTCTAATGCTTCCCTTTCTTTGTTGCTTTCTTCCAACTTCTTTTGAAGTGACTCTTCAATACATTTGTGTTCTTCAACTTCAATTTTGAGACTTTGAACTTGTTCTTTAAGAGTATTGGAATGGATCTTCTCAGCCTTGAGCTCTTTTATAAGCTTGATTGCCTTCTTAGAAAATTCTTCTATGGTCAATCCTTCTTCTTCGTTGTTTGATACCTCTTGTTTATTGTGCTTGGCCATAAACAATACTCTCTCATTGGCTTCTTCTTCACTCTCACTGTCTTCATCGGATGATGAGTTATCTTCTTTAGAGAGAAAGTTCCTTTTGAATCCTTTCTTCTTGCCTTGCTTATTGAATTTCTTAAAGCCTTTCTTTCCTTCCGAGTTTCCATCACTTCTATTCGGACATTTTGCTGCAAAATGCCCAACCTCACCACAACCAAAACATATCAATGGAAGTTTACCTTTGAATTTTCCCTTACCAATTTTTAGTTTTTTTGTAAAGTAAGCATATTCTCCATCTGAGAAACCCTCTTCATCATCTTCCTTTTCTTCACACTTGCTGTTACACAGTAATTTGTCACCGGTGGTCACCGTCTCTGTTACCCTTGTTTTCGTACATTGGAGGACACATTTATGGACCTGTGACCATGTGACCAGTGACATAACCTAAAAACACTTGCATTATGTTCCCCTGAGTATGAACTTCATGTTCGCTGAAGACACCTTTTGCAAATTATCCCTAAAAAGTGCCCTTTTTCCATTGGCGCAGGTACACAGTGTCTTGCCCGCGCCAATGACTCAGATCCTCAAAAAGGGGTGCGCCAATTGGCGCTCTGTCCTAGAGCAACCCCCACGCCACCTAAATGTGGAAATGATTTTTAACCAACGCGCACTCATATGTTTTTTCCTCCCTTGTCATGAAGTTCTATGAGGGAAAAATCCTCAAGATAGAGGTCGAAAGTCATTTTTTATCCATGACAACTATGCTGAGTGGCTTTTCAGGGATAATGCCAATCCACAATGGGTGTCTTGGTACAATGTATCTTCCTCCCTTCTCCATCTATAAATGGTTGTCCTCATTGTAGAAATTTTGAATAATTTAACACATATTCAATGGATATTATCTTGATCATGTACTATTGCGGAAAACATACACAATACATAAGCTCCTCTACGTTGATCATCAATATAGCAGCATCAATAA
>APFE030935542.1:0-10859 GCA_000404065.3 Pinus taeda
TTGAAATTGGGAAATTGTGCAAAGATCTCTGAAATGATAGGATAATCTTTGATTTAACATCAAATTCAAATATGAAACTCGGCAATATTGAATGATGAAGGCTGTGAACGAAAGAATACGGAGTTTGTCTCAAATAAAATCGCATCTGGGAGCACTTAAGTTTATATCGATTATAGATTTTGGATATGAAATGGGGAGGAGTAAGTTCTTGCTCGAGATTTGAAAATATTCATAAATCTGCAATCTCTATAGAGTTGAGGAGGCACTGCCACTCGTTGGTGAAATGCATCGAGCCCATTTGCAACCCAATGAATTCACCTTCGCTATCGTTCTTCCAGCCTGTGCCAAGCTGGCGTCTCTACAACTAGGCAGTAGATGCATCAGGAAATCACAAGCAGCGAATTTCAGTCTGATGCTGTTGTGGCTAATTCTTTATTAGACGCTTATGCAAAATGTGGGTTCATAAGAATTGCGCACGAAGTGTTTGACAAAATATCCTAACCAGATGTAATCTTTTGGACTGTCATGATAGCGGAATATTCAAAATTAGGGAATCCAAACGAGTTTCGGAAGCTCTTTTAGATACTCCATAGTGATATATATGCCTGGATGACAATGATCACAGGATACACACAGAATCGGCTGCTTGACATGGCTCTGAAACTATTTAATGAAATGCCTCAACGCAATCTAGTGTCATGGAATGCGGTGATAGCAGGATTTGCACAAAGTGGTAATGGTGAAGAAGCTCTCCAGTCTTTTAGACAAATGCAATTGGCAAATGTGAGGGCTGATTCGAAAACCTTTTCTAGTATTCTCCAAGTGTGCGCGGGCTTGGGAGCTTTGCATCAGAGTAAGGAGATTCATGAGAATGTAATTAAATTTGGGTATCAGTGTGAGGTCATTGCGGTTAGACATGTATGCCAAATGTAGGAGGATTCAGAGCACCTTTGAACTGTTTAACCAACTGCATCAACCAAACGTTGTATCATGGACGACATTAATTGCGGTATATGCTCAGAATGGGCAGGGAAGGGAGCGGAGGCCCTGAGACATTTTCAAGATATGCAATTGGCAGGGGTTAGCCCAGATTCAAGAACTTTTTCCAGTATTATCTCTGTATGTGCCGACTTAGCAGCGTTAGATTCTAGAACAGGGCTTTGGGATACATGAACAATTAGTCAGAGATGGAATTTTCAAGCTGATATAGCTGTGATAAATGCCTTGATAGACTTGTGCAAAACATGGGAGCAAGACGTTGTATCATGGACGATATTGATTGCAGGGTATGCTCAGAATGCGCAGGGAAGGGAGTGGAGGCCCTGAGACATTTTCAAGATATGCAATTGGGAGGCGTTAGGCCAGATTCAAGAACTCTTTGTATGTGACAACGTAGCAGCTTTGGGATACATGAACAATTAGTCAGAGATGGATTTTTCAATCTAATATAGCTGTGATAGACTTGTGCAAACATGTTGGAGCAAGACGTATCATGGACGACATTGATTGCAGGGTATGCTCAGAATGGGCAGGGAAGGGAGCGGAGGCCCTGAGACATTTTCAAGATATGCAATTGGGAGGGGTTAGGCCAGATTCAATAACTTTTTTCGGTATTATCTCTGTATGTGCCAACTTAGCAGCTTTATGATAGGGCTTTGGGATACATGAACAATTAGTCAGAGATGGATTTTTCAATCTGATATAGCTGTGATAATGCCTTGATAGACTTGTGCAAAACATGGGAGCATGCATAAGACTTGAATTATTTGAATTATTTGCCGTAGGCTATCTATTATCTGTTAGACATTTTGGAGGGCTTTTTCAGTATTTCAGTCAAAATTGTCTAAAATCTGCCGGGAATTACAATTTTGAGCCGTAAACTCTCCACAATTAAGGTGCCAAATCCATATACACCATCAATCCAAATTAAATAACAAAATGAAGATTTGACAATTTTTTTTTATCAATTCAAAACAAAATCTCAAAAAAAAAACAACAAAACAAATAAATAAATAAATCATAGTTAGACAACACCAAATTATTTGACAAAATGCATAAAAAGTCTCATGGATAACGGTTGCCCTCAAACTCTTTGAACAAATGAAAACCCTAGGACGAGACCAGCCCATGTTATGTTGCTTTGTATTTTCTCTGCATGGTTATATGCACGAATCGTGGATGAGGACTGTCAGTACCTAACTGTATGAGAATACATTACAATATCGTGCCTGCAGTGGAGAACCATAGCTGTGTGGTTGACCTTGGCCGTGCAGCCGATACTGTATGAGAATACATTACAATATCACACCTGCAGTGGAGAACTATAGATGTGTGGTTGACCTTGGCCGTGCAGCCTATATAGACAAAGCACAAGACTTTATCAAGAAAATGCCAATAAAAGCTGATGCTTTTGTATGAATTTGTTTCTTGGTGCCTGTAGAGCACAAAAATCTAGAGATAGGACAGTATATGGCAAGACACTCGAGTTGCACCCTACAAATACTGCACCTTATGTGTTTCGATCAGACATCTACGCTACAGCTAGCAGGTGGAGGGCACATTGAAAAGGAACGGAAAATGATGAAAGACAAAAGGCATAAGAAAGCGAAACACCTGGATGTAGCTGGACTGAGGTAAATAAACAGGAGAGGGATTGCATTCAAAAATGCAAGAAAACTAGTTTGAGACATTGGCCTGTGACAAGAAGGTCACAGGTTGTGTTCTCTGATGTTTATATTGAATGATTTAGGAGGAGAACCAAACTAAATGCCACCCTGAGAGGAGTTGGCAATTGAATTAGACTATTAAAGGTGTTTGCTATCATGATTGTTCGAGTTAATGAAAACCCTCCAGTCTGACTACGATGCTGCCACTGTATCCATCTCCAAAATTTGCAGCAGGAGGAATTGCTGACGTATGCCAACTGACCATTGCATCAAGGATGGGTAGTGTCATTCGAGCCACTGTATCCATCTCCAAATTTTGCTGCAGGAGGAATTGCTGAGATATGCCAACTGATCATTGCATCAAGGATGGGTAGTGTCACTCGAGCTACTGTATCCATCTCCAAAATTTGCTGGAGGAGGAATTGCTGAGGTATGCCAACTGACCATTGCAACAAGGATGGTAGTGTCACTCGAGCCACTGTATCCATCTCCACAATTTGCTGCAGGAGGAATTGCTGAGGTATGCCAACTCACCATTGTATCAAGGAGGGGTAGTGTCACCAGAGGCATTAGCAGCGACATTCAGTGAAGCAAGCTATAAAAGGCATAGGCATGTTGAGCTTTTATTTTTTGCGGGGACTCGTGTCTAGGGTCTATGTCAGCTTCCAATATATCAGAGCAGTTGATGATTTACTCTCTGCTTTTGGCCCCGATTGAGAGGGGCAATGTGGACAAAGATGATTTTATATTAAAATCAATAATTACTTATCGGGATAGGGTGTTTTATCTGAATCAATTAAAACTGTCGGTCTCAAATGCTTTTAAAGCAGATTGTTATGTCCAATTAAACAACATTCTGATCGGACCTTTAACTATCAAACGAGCACATTCATACAACATTCAGTAGGATAGTGTGTGTATATATATGATTTTAAACCAATACGGAACTATCATAACTCTCTTTCCTTAAGAACTCCATAGCAAGTAATATCAAGGAACTGTTCGCCTGATAAACATTCTGTTCACAAGACCATGAGCCATCACAAATGAATTGATTCGAATTGCCTAGTTCGAACTGATGGGTTCTTGCCGTTGGGTTTGTTAGGGATGCCATCCATCCATGAATATAGGAAAGAAGAGTACAAGGAAAAGGAAATGAATATAGCATGACATCCATGAATATAAGAGTATAAAGAGTGTTTTTTTTTTCATAGAAATAGAAATAATACAAGGAAATGAATATAGAAATGACATCTAGGAAAGAGTATAAAGAAACATCTCTTAGATATAGGAAAGTGTATAGCAACCATCTCTTAGATATTCCATACCGTTTTCTTTGAAAAAAATACATTAAATCCATAAATTTTTCTTTGAAATTAAAAATAATACATTACGTCCACAATGTCCTTCAAGGCTCCTCCAATTCATGCTCCAGTTAATATTCGGCTTTCGAAGCTTCGTGAAATGTTCTATCCCCGTAAGCTCTTCACCTTGACACAGTTAAATGCACACAAGTCCTCCAAAGATACCTCTAATTCTATGCACCAGCTAGTGTTCAACATTTGAAGATTTGAAAGACCAAAAAGCCCTCCTCTCCTCAGTGCCCCACCAGCCTCCAACTTTAGGGTTATCTGAGTTGTTGGAAATGCCCCCGCCTCTACCAGACCATTACAATTCTTAATTTCGACATCTTAGAGGTTGAGTAATACATCTTCAAAATAGGATACACCTCCGAAGAGTCTCTTAAAATGTTAAATGTTTCAATTCCCCCTCCATCTTTTTTTAATGGATGGTTGCTTCGCTGAGAATCCTCTATTGAGAGTCAACATTCTAATGGAGTCGAACAAACATTTCAATCCGTAGCAAAAGTTGAGCTCCAATTCCTTCAAGCTCCTCAGAAGACTGAATAAGAGTATTTGCAACGATTTAGGAATTTAGGAATATCGAATATGGGATCTCCAAATGGGAACAGATGCACAAACTAACGAATTGTTAAGTTGCCAAAGGAATCTGATAACCCCTGCAAATCGGAGCAGCCGATGAAGTCAATCCTTTGCAGGTTCGCTAAGTTGCCACAGGAATCTGGGAGTTTGCAGGTTTGCTAAGTTTCCACAGGAATCTGGGAGCCTCTCCAAGTCGGAGCAGCCGGACAAATCAATTGGAGGTTTGTGGAGTTGCAAGGGAGTCTGGGAACCTCTGCAAATCGGAGCAACTGAAGAAGTCAATCGTGTGGAGGCTCGTTAAGCTGCCAAGTGAGCCTCGAAGTCTCTGCAGATGATGGGAGCAGTCGGATAAGTCGAGCTTGGAGGTTCGTCAAGCTGCCAAAGGAGACTGGTAGCCTCTGCAAGGGAAAAGCTTGTAGGTTCGGGAAGCCTGCTAAGGGAATCTGGTCGCCTCCGCAGTTGGTAGCAGCGGAACAAGGGTTTGGACGCTCGTCAAACCGCCAAGGGAAATCTGGTAGCAGTAGAACAAGTGAAGGGTTTGAAGGCTAGTCAAGCCGCCTACGGAATCTGGGAGCCTCTGCAAGTAGGAGCAGCCGAATAAGTCAAGGGTTTGGAGGTTCGTCAAGCTGCCAAGGGCATTTGGGGCGGCCCTGCAGATGGAAGCAGGGGCTTGGAGGTTCGTCAAGCTGCCAAGAGAATCTGGGAGCCGTTGCAGCTGGGGGCAGCGGGACAAGAAATAGAGTGGAGGCTCGTCAAGGTGCCAAGCGAATCTGGGAGCCTCTTCAGCTGGAAGCAGCCGGACAAGTCAAGAGTTTGGAGGTTTGTCAAATAGCCAAGGGAGAGCAGACCGACAAGTCGAATTTGGAGGTTTGTCAAGCATCCAAGGGAATCTGAGCGCCTCTGCAACTCAAATTCGACATACAAGTGAAAACCTTTCACGACCTTTTGAGAGGATGCTGCTCGTCACCAAACAATATACAGAGTTCAATTACGAGTCAGAAATGCCATATATCAATCCAATAAATTAAAACTAAGGCTAAAGGAAGAATCAGAGTTCTCACGCATTATAGGTGTTTCTATGTCAAAACGGCTTATGCCTCTAACATTAAAAGGAGCCGCACTCCACTCTTTAAGAGTGCTGGAGTCGTATCGCGGCTTCTTCTTACCTGTTTGACGGTGGCTTGTTTTCTTCTCTTCGAACGCCAGCAAGGATCCACGATACACTCCATTTTCCCCCCACTTACAGCAGAGCTTGCACGGATCCCTCGGGAGCATGCTCAAGACTCTATTACACAGTCCAGTTTTGCGCTGCGTCCACCGAAGTTTTGATGGCTGGACGCCATAGGATACCAGAATGATAGTTGTCCTAAATTCCACCATCAATACGATATCTTTCAAACACCAACTTGACTCCGCATATCTTGGAGAGAAAATTGCCAAACACCAACTTGATTGGGCATATCTTGGAGAGAAAACTGCAATATGGACGGAGGTCGTTTCAATAGCGCCTTCCATCTGAGAAGTTAAAGCGATCTCCCTCTTGCAATTCCTGCTGATCCAAAAATACTCGCAATCAGTGTTTGCAAAGATGATCCAAGATCTAGGTGGCCAATGTTTTCTTGCAATCAGGGCCACTGTGGTCAATTAAGACATCATATACATTAACAATTGTTGTTAGCGTACGTGGTGGATGCAGAGGAGGAGGATCCGAGGATGCCATACCGCCACAGATTGGAATTACACGATCGTCTGGTGGATGCAGAGGTGGACGATCGAAGAATGCCATACTGCCACAGATTTGGAATTACATGATGGTCTGGCTGATCTCAGAACAAGTGCAAAGTGGCTACCAGCAGGATGACCCGACCCCAAGTTACCACTAGCACACTCAGTCTTCGTTGCGCTCGGCCTTCGCTGCGCTATGTCTCTCTCAATACTTGCCAATAAAGTGACAACAAAACTGCTCTGAAATCCGGTAGATTTCGAAGTTTCTTGTATCGCCCAGCAAACAGGGTCCTCCAATACAGTGAACGAACTAAATTTATCACCTCTTTTTCATATTTTTTAAGTTTATTATTCATGTGGTTTGGTTGCCCCGAATCTTCTCTTGTTAGAGTCAAGATATCGTGGATGACAACTGGCATGGTTTAATAGCATCTTAACGTTACCGCACATACCCGTTTTTCTCGAGAAATTTCTTTGTAAAAACCCTAAAGAAAACCAATTCGCTGAAGTGAGCGGGAAAGTGGGGGCCAATTTCATTTGAAGTTGTCTAGAATTTGAACATTTCACCACCAACTACCTTTCATGTAGCTGGCTCAGATTTTGGTTATATGTAAATGGGATAATTTATTTGTTATTTTATTTGTACTTAAACGAGTGTTTTGCAAAAATTATGTTTTGGCTAAATTACATTAAAAAAATTATAACTAGATAAATTAAAAATGGTTAATAGGTCAATGGAATTCCGCAACTTAGTCTTTTTTTCACTCAAGTTAAAACTTATGTTATGGGAAAATTGTATAAAAAATTATAACCTATATTTGTTAATGTTAGTTAAATTGGAAGTGGTTAATAGGTCAATGGAATCTTATAGTCTTGTTTTGGGAAGAACTAATAAATTGAAATGTGAAGTGGATAAGTCAATTGTTTGCTTTGCACTTGCACTAGCATAAATTTTGGTGGGTAGTAACTAGCATACATATTTATAGTTTTACTCCTATATAAGCCTTGAGAAAACATATTTAATGGTGAGAAATAACTCTTGGTAAATATGTTTATTTATATCATATTACTATAGATTTTGTATGCAAAGACTTGCTTAAATTATGGTAGGAAGATGGTAAATACGTGATTAACTTACCTCAAAGTTTAAGAATAAAAAATCATCACACATGAATATTGCAATCATATCCATAAATTATGGAATAAAATATGTGAGGTTGTTATTTACATGGCATAATCTTAGGCAAAGGATGCAATAAGACCTTCAAGTTATGGTCCAATCAAATGTTTGGAAAATAGTTTTTTTAATCACATTGAAAATTAAGTACTTATTTATAAGTTGCATTGGTCCATGCTAAACTAATAATGGTCAAAAACATATTTAAATTATAACGAGAAGTAACTACAAAGACTTGTTTAAATTATATTGGGAAGTAATTGATGGTAACAAATTTTAAATTTGGATGGTTTTCTTGCAAAACTCAAGTATAAAAAATGGGTGTAGTTTAAGTTATCCATAAAAGTATCTTTTTCACAGTATTTTTTCTATTAATTTTAACCAAAATCCTACAAAGATATTTAAATGTTTGAGTTTAGGTTGTTTAATCTAGTAATTCAAGTGCCCTTGGTGTTTTTCATGGTGTTGAATCTATTTATGCATTCAAAAATATATTTTAAATTACACATTTAAAAAGCATGCCTGAATATAGCAACAATATCTATAAATTATGAAATTAAATATGTGAGACAATTATCCAAGTGGAATTATAGTGTGTTGAGGCTACAATATGAAAAGTTATGGTCCAATAAAATATTTGAAAAATAGTTTTTTTAACAATATTGAAAAATTATTTATTTTTCAAAGTTAAACATTATAAATTTCAACGTTCAATGTTAAAATAACAATATCAATGGGTAAATTAATTGCTAGAGTCCTGCCTTAGTAAGGACTAATGAGGAGAGTAGTAGTCATGTGACCAAATGCGGTCATGTCATCAAATATGGAATTGGGACTTCTTCTCCTTCTTATTTTATGTGGCAGTCATGTCATCAAATATGGAATTGGGACTTCTTTTCCTTTTTATTTTATGCGGTTCACAATCCTCAAAAATTGGTGACCATTATGTCCACAAAAGTCCTCGGAAATTGGTGACCGCTATGTCCACAAAATATGTGTACCACGCATATCTATGTAGATCGGTGACCATTACATCCACAAAATAATTGTACCAAGCATATTGAGGTAGATTAAACAATTCCTCACAATTAAGGAAACAACTCCCTTGGTAAATGAAAAGACCCCTATTCTAGTCAAAACACATTTTGGCTTGGAAGTGGAATGCTCCTACATCATTAAGACTCCACCGAGCCCTTCCTTGTAGGCATCTGTACATACCACAAAATCTTTGTCTGCATATGCAATCCTCAACATAAGAGCATTAGTGAGCAATTGTTTCAACTTCTTGAAGCTCGTTGCACTTTCAGTTGTCCACTCAAACTTATTTTCTTTCCTTTTCAATAATGTAATGGGGTGGCCTATCTTGGAGAAGTTCCTAAAAAACCTCCTATAGTATCTTGCCAATCCCATGAATGATATGACCTCATTTATGTTCTTCGGTATTGGAAATTCCATTATGGCCTCGATATTTTTCGGATCAACTGATATCCCCTCCTTGGAGACAGTGTGCCACAACTAATGTATCTGTGATTGGAAAAATTCACATTTGCTAAGCTTCGTGTAAAGGTTGTGTTCTCTCAACCACTATAACACTGCAACTAGGGGTTTTTCATGCTCTTCTTCAGTTCTTGAGTACACCAATATGTCATCAAGAAAAACAATGACAAATTTATCTAAATAAGGACACAGTACATTATTCACTAGACAAATGAAAACGACAATGGAATTTCTAAGCCCAAAGAGTACCACCACAAACTCGTAGTGCATGTACCTTGTCCAGAAAGCAATTTTGTGAATATCTTCTTCTTTGATACATACTTGATGATATCCTAACCTCAAATCGATATTGGAAAAGATTGTTGCTCCCCTTAGCTGATTGACTAAATCATCAATCCATGACAACGGATACTAGTTCTTAATGGTTAATTTATTCAATTGAATGTATTTGAGTCGAAGCATATTGTCATTTTTCTTCATGAATAACACTAGAGTTCCCCACAGTGACACACTTGGTCGTATGTAACCTTTATGAAGCATCTCTTTTAGC
The DNA here is from genome assembly GCA_000404065.3 of Pinus taeda. Lineage (NCBI taxonomy): Eukaryota > Viridiplantae > Streptophyta > Pinopsida > Pinales > Pinaceae > Pinus > Pinus taeda. The sequence goes on from APFE030935542.1 coordinate 9,559, forward strand.
TATATTTTTAACTCAACTAGCTTTGATGTACTCATTCGGTATGGTGCTTTGAACACGGATGTTTCTCTAGGCACTAATCCAATATAGAAATTGAATTCCCTATGAGGAGGTAAACCCATTATGTCTGCTATAAACACATCCTCGTATTGTCGCAACATTGGATATTTCTTTAGTATTTCTATTTCTTCTTGCCTAACATTGTCACTAGTTTCATTATCATTGGATACATGCACATCAAATAATTTATAGCCTTTCCATAAATTGCATTTATCCTGCATTTCTATGATCAATCTCACTAAAATTGGCTTTCACTTGCCTTGTAAAATTTTCCATTTTCTTGCATCATCCAAGCATTCAATTCTTTTTCAAAGCAATTGATCTTGGTTTTGTGCATATACAACCAATTCATACCCAGTAACAAGTTGCATGGACCCAATGGCAACAGATTTAAATGTGTTACTGTGGACATGTCGATGATCTCAAATGCACATTATTTCTCTTTATTCATGTCGTCAATTGAAAAAAATGTGGCTCTATGTGCAATTCTTTAGTCAATTTGCATTTTTCCACGACCTCCGGATTTACATAGTTGTAATTAGAACCGGGGTCAATAAAATTGGAAATGAATTCATTAAATAGCTTACCTTCCATCTCAATGATGGATGCTTGGTGATATTCCTAGCGATTTCCCATGACTAAATAAATTTTGGGCAAGTTCTATGTTACATCACCCATTTATGAGCTTCCTGGGTACTGTAAATCTTTGGCCATGTGTTTCTTTGGTGTGGACGTTCCATTTTCCGATGGTTCTCACCACAAGTCCAGCGTTTTAATTATTATTTTGTCTCAGCTTTGCGTTGATCTGTTGCTAGCTTATGTGCATGGCCTTTAGCATCTGGGTCAAATTTCTGTTGAGATAGACTTTCCTTGGATGGGTGTGTGCCTCCCTTCTTTTTCACAATTTTCTTAGGTCATTTCTTTTTATTTCTATCGTTGTTCTTTGCTTTCCAACCGCTTTTGTTTTCCAGCCTACACTTTGTCTTCTCATAGCTGTGTTTCAATTTCTTAATGGCATCATTCAATGTTTTAGGTTCTAGCAATTCAGTTTGGTCTTTGCATATCATACGGAGCCCACGATTTATGGATCTTGGCCTTCTCATCTTTAAGTTATGGCACATATCTCAAAAATTCAGTCATCTGCGATTTGTCCCATCTTAAGTTTGTAAAATTATTTTGCTTTGTTGTCGTAGTATCGCTCTGATAAATAATGACTTATGAAGAGCCTTTCAAATTCACACCAA
>APFE030935554.1:0-49137 GCA_000404065.3 Pinus taeda
TAAGTTCTTAAGTGGGACACGTTGAGATTGGACATAAGTGGCCTAAGATGAGTTATAGGCAATTCTTAGGTGAACAAGGCACAATATACTTGTAGTAGGTGCAATTGGTCAATTTGTTGCGGCCGATGTAGGCTAATGTCACATGAACTACAGTAGGTAAGGACTTGATTGGGTTCCCAAGTCGTGAAACATGTAAGGCTATTTGTGAGGGCATGAGTCCCAAGGCGTACTAGGGAATCTTAACATGTGTGAGATAGTACAAGGAAATCCTAACATGTGCGGGATATGCTAATATGTGTCAAGTGCTAAGGCATGCCAAGATGTGCAAGGGTATGACAATACATGCCAGGGACTGTCAAGGAAAAAAAAGGGAGAAAAATGTTAAACTATAGGGAAATGAACACATAAGAGGGTTAATAAGTCATCAATTTACCTTTTCTAAGAGGGACATGCTAGGCACACCAACACTAGGTGCCAATAGGTTCCTAGTGCCAAGTGTTAGTGCATTCTAAGTGTCAAATATTTTGATGTTACTTCTCATCTACTTTCCAATAATGGATCTCAAATAAATTTAATATTAAACCATGCTAAAGCATACTGAGGCATCTCAATGAATACTAGACATTCTAAGACTTGCCAAGCGCCAACACGTGCCAAGTTCCAATGTGTATTAGGGAGTGATACAAATGTTATGAAGTGACAGGGCATGTCAAAGAGTTTTAAGGTGTGTCAGAGAGTGCTAATGCATGATGAGGAGTTTCAGGGAGTAGTAGGGCAACAAAGGGGAGCACTAGGTCAAAATGCATCGAAGTGAATGAATATGAGGTTGTGGCATGGAGTGTCAATGAGTGCTAGCTAACATGCCAAGGAGGGAGTGAAAAGTTATGTTAAGCACTGGTAAGGCATGCTAGGGAATATCAAGGCATGTGAAGAAGTGCCACAGTGTGATAGGGAGTTCCAATGTGTGTTAACATGTGCTAAATAGTGTCAAGGCATGCCAAGACATGTCATATGTTAAGGCATGCTAGGATGTACTATTGTTAGGGTATGCCAATATGTTTCAATGAGTTTCATGGCAACAAAAGGAAGAACCAAGCTAAAATGAAAGGAAATGAACACATAAGAGGGTTAATAAGCCAAGACTTTATATTTTTCAAAAGGGTCATGCTAGGCACACTAATAATAGGTTCCAATACATGTCAAGCGCTAATGTGTGCCAAGTGCTAATGTATGTTAATGGATGCCAAAGTGTTCCAAGGCATGGTAGGGACTACATGGCATGCAAACACATGCTGGGAGAGTGTTATGCTATGTTAAGGTCTACCAACATGTGCTTGGGTGTCCTAGTCATGTCAAGATGTTCTAAGTATAAATATTTTCCAATAAATGTGAGGTGACAAGGAATGTTAGTGTGTGCCAAAGCATGTTAAGATGTGCCAAGAGTTTTGAGGAGTGGTAGGTTTCTCTCATTAATAGAATTGATAGAGCTTGATTACGTATTAAATAATACAGTTCCTACATACACTAGTGGAACTTTATCTAAAGTGAATTTGTTAGATAATAAACCTAATAAAGATTAATCATGTATTGACATAGGAAAGCTATATTCTCATTATTGGAGGGAAATATACAAACTAATTGCTTCTTAAAAAATTGGATAACTCTAACTAAGACATTGGATACATAATGAAAAAGACTCCACAACAATGGTCTTAAATCGTTATCTTTTGAGGAACCATATAGTAACATGTACATAGCATTATCAAAAACTCATTGGAATGATCAATGATGATGAAAAATTTTTGACCATCACCAAAAGTAACCAAAAATAGCTTTCGTGAGGGTCAATAAAATATCATCACTAGAAGTGCCACCAAAGAGAGAATTAGTGACGGGCCTTTAACAACCCTCACCCAAAGTGTCATTGAAAATGGCTTTGGTGACAAGCCTTAAAGGACCATCACTATATCCACTTACAACAACGCTTTCTTAAGGATCATCACCATATGTGACATTGGTGATGGACCTTAAAGGTCCGTCACAGCCATGCCCCCCACTCATGACGTTTTTGGTTATAGTAAATATTCCCATGGTGGTGCAAAGTATGGCTAAGATTGCCAAGTAGGATTAACATATTGTTGGCCCTGCCATGTTGATCTAGGATTCTATTGTTGAGCATATTGTCCAGAATAAAACATAGAAGGGTCTTGCATCATACCTGAAGGGAGAGTCTGCCATGGACGTCACTATGTCATGAGAAATGTTGGCTTTGGATCTTCCTTGCCTTCATTGAATACAACTTTTAACCCAGGGATTGAAGGACATCATTCTGTTGAATGATGTTTAGTGCATATAGCATATGTTTCAATCATATCGAGTGGACACCCCCTATTGTTTATATGATTCTTTCGAAAGTGAGGACAAAAGATAGCTAGAGCTAGTTCTACTTTGTCTTGTTTTTGTTTGACCTACATAAAATCCAACTATGTAGTTAATGTGCTCAAAATATCAGCTTTAAAATATTCTAAAAGATTACTAATCTCTGCTCAAGTTACACCTTCATCTGCAGTCCTGTTGGTTTTGCTAAGAGGATCTTGAATCCAAGACCTGGTTCGTGTGCTTCCACATGAGCACCTAATACACAATTTAACAATATTATCATAATCTTCCTTAGAAATATCACATTGTCACATTAAATTTAGTGTCTCTATCCATTTGTCTTTCATGCACTTGATTAAAGCAATTTTGAACACTTATCTGGGTAAAGTGGTGTAAGGTGATCTTTGCAGGTTATATTGAAATATATCAATGTATTCTTCTAAAGTTTCGTCATCTTTTGGTGTCATTTTAAAATTTTCCTCACTTAAGTCCCTAGACTGGAAATAATCATGATACTTGGTAAGGAAAACATTTTTTGTTTCATCCCATGAATTTATTATATGTCCTCCTAATCCCATAAACCAACATAGAGTTTCTCCCTTTAGAGTAGAAGGGAACAATTTTAGTTTTTGTGGATCGGTAGTATAATCATAACCTTGGCACAGAACATTGAGCTCAAACTTGAATGCATTAGGGCCTCCAGAGGTCGTTCCATGAAAATTTGGAATATTCTGTAATGGAATGGATTTCATTGGTGCATTGTCCTGAGGGTCGACTATAGGGTATTTTATGTTCAAGGTTTGTTTTTGTGGTGTTGTGTTCACCATTTGGTCAAAAATATTCTAGTAGCCTTCAGGGATCCTATGATCAGGAGGCGTTATATGAGTAGGAGGACTTGGCTAACATTTGTCCCTTGAATGGGTCTCACAGCACTATTCAAGTCAAAGATTTCATGTGCTTTCGTTGCAACAGGTGTTGCAACAGATTTAGGTTTAGGAGATTGTGGGTCTGATTCAACGGATTGTGGATCTGCTCCACTTGTTTCACCTTCCCCCTCTTTCAAATTACAAGAATTACCCTAAAATTTACTAGAGGGACTGAGGTGTCTAAGGGATGTATCTTGGAAACTTCATTCAGATCCTCCAGTCTTATTATGAATCTCAACATGATCCAGAATAAATGATCCTACCACTCGAGGGGCAAGAGTAAAGCTCTTCTTAGATATTGTTCAGGTTCCTACCAATGCTTGAGATTTAGATTTTTAGATGATCTCATCTATGAAGGTCAATATTCCAAGGCTAGAATGACCTTAGGCTTTGGTGGGTTTCGAAATGGGTTTTGAATCTAGAACTTCCTGATTTACATTCCTATGCTTTTTCCTAGTGATGCACACTAGACAATTCTAAAAAGTATCGATTGAGGGCAGGTGCTAGTACAAGCCATTTACTTGGTGTGTGCGTAGGTTCTTACCTCTCATCTTTAATACCTAGTCCCAGAACGATACATCTACACATTTCTTTGACAACCTCCTAGGTAATGACGCCAAAATATTGTGCACTAAGTCATTCTGAAAGAATCAACATAAACCTTACACATTAAATTATCAACCTGGGATTTCTTCTTTCTATTGCACGATTATCAACATAGTTGGTGCAAGGCTAGTATTCATATTACTTGGTCTTGAGTGTAGCTAATAGGAAGCAAGGAATGAGAAATGCAAGGAACAACACAAACTTGTACTAAAATAATACTTTCTTCCTATCTCTAATTCATAAACAAACTGATAACATAAGTAAATCATTGCATTCTTATGCAGAAATCATAAAGCAATTCAACTACTTCTTAGGAAACGATAATTGTAACAAAGGAATTGAAATGCATCTATTCAGAAAGCATTAATCTCTGTAAATCTATCAATTCTTACTTCACTACAAAAAATGATAGCAAAGTAGAATGCTTATAAAATTAATTTTATCCAATCGTTATTCACTACAATCGCTGGCTAATATTAACAGTGGATCTTAAACAATAATTCAATTGAAGGAACATTAAATCATTCAAAGACTAAGAGTAAAAAGAAATAACGATACAGAAAAGATAGTAAGTGTTCTAGGACTGGGCCCATGGTTTCTAGAATCTAACCTTCTGGAAGTTAACTTAATACGCTAGATTAGAACCAAATCGCCAAAATATCCATTCTTATGCAGCAGTAAATTATAGGAAAGTCTATGAAAACTTAAAATATTCTATTCTTTAGTCACCTTTTACAATTGACAAGATAAAATTAACTCCTTTTTCTAGAATTTAATCATTCTTTTATATTAAAACATAACTCTAAAAAATAGTAAAGTTATCCTGAGAAGTGAAAGATTCTCAGGATTGCTTAATTTTATAGGTTTTAACCCCATACATAAATTACCTGCATATGAATTCTAAAACATAAAATAAACAATGGCAAGAGCATAAAACATAAAACAAATATACACATAGATTTTCCCCTAGATCCCAAAACCAGGACTACCAGATTGATTTTATATATATATATATATATATATATATATATAATATACACTGAAGCATCCATAAGCCCCAATCCATTAACCTTGGATTAGAACATAATCGTAGTTACCTTAACTAGATCTACAAAGTACCATGGGAAAAAACCATCATGCCCAAAACGATGTGTGAAAACCATGCACAAAACCATCTGTAGGTTCGCCCACCTAATATAGGGTCCAAAGAAAAATCCTTGAGGCACTGCCCTATACCCTGTAGAGGGGAGCTACCACCCACCTCAAACCCCTTGCTATGCCCGATGCAATGAAGGGGGTGCTACCCACCCCTCCCCTAACCGCCTAGAATCACTATTGGGGTTAGTTGTGGAAATAATATAACACACACCCAACATTCTTCCACTTGTTGTTTTCTTTCCACAAAGGGCCACATGAGAGCTTAGTCATTGGGCCAACCCTACAATGCCCATTGTTTCTCCACACCAAGAGAACTTCTCAATGCTCACATACTTTGTCAATGCATATGCAGTGATATTCAAAGTGTCCACCTTTACTAGAAACACCTTTTTGTCCTCAACCATATTCCTTACAAAGTGATAGTGAACATCAATGTGCTTTGTCTTTGAATGATAAGTAGGGTTCTTTGCCAATAAAATTGCAATTTGGCTATCACAGTCTATCCTTATAGCTAGTTATACTAACCCCATACTTGAACACAATCTTTGCAACCAAATTTCTTCCTTGCTTGCATGAGTGGCTTCCATGTATTCTGCCTCTGTAGTTGAACATGCCACTACAGAATCTCTCTTACTCATCCAATTGACTGCACCTCCAAATAGGTTAAGCACATAACCACTTGTAGATCTTCTCTGATCTAGGTCTCCAGCCTAGTCTGCATCAACAAAGTCATGGATGTCTAAAACGTTGCCCAATCCTACTCTTCCTTGATAGCATGGACAATAATCACTAGTGTTAAAGAGAGACTCCATACAGGTTGGTTGATTTCAAATATTTGTGGAAAAAAACTTGTTATCATTTAATAACCAATGTTTTAGACTAACTAAGTGAGTCCATCATCAGGGCTAAATCTTCATTTTGAGAAGAGAGAGTGTGAAAGCTTGGAGAAATTAATAGTTAATAGTTTAATGATTTTTGTTTGTCAGCTCTTTCCTTTTTATTATTAATTTAAGTATGCTTGATTTTGATTTCTGGTTTATTAAATTGTTATATATAAATGTCTAGTTTATTATTGATGTTATATATGAATGTTTGGTTATTATTTAATGACTAACTTAACACATATATCAAAAAATAAAAAGAATATCAAATATCAGTAACTTGTTATTATCTAAAACATTTTTTTTCTTTTGTGGGCTAAGATGGTACCATTCATATTAAATCGAGTTAAAGCCTGTACAGACATACAATGGCCTCAACTCGCCCCGAAGGGAAACTGGGTCTGTTGACCATCCTAAGTTTTTAATTGCCATCCAAAAACAAAATTTACTGAGTCTACTTATCCATGCTAAATAAACTATCCATTCAAAGAGATTATCACTGTTTGTTATCTGCATTATGAAATGTAACAAAAAGAGCATGCTCTTCAGCTTCCTAACTAGGGAGATAATAAACATATCTTAAGAAATCAGTCTGCCATTGCACCCGGCTAGTTCTTCTCCTCCTTTGCTTCAGGAGTAAACTTCTTTAGCTGTTGCTGTATCTCATCAAGCTTGCCATCCTCCATCAGAAGGGTTATCTGAAGATTATTCATCTCTTTCTTCAGATTTGGAATGCCTTGGGCCAATTCTGCCATCTCCATAGCCACCTGTTCCATGGCTTTTGCTAAAAACCGCTTCATTACCAAATACACATGGAGAGCCTGTTTGTACAAGGACATATGTACTCTAGTATTTCTCGGGTCTGGCAGCAAATACTCCCAATCTTCCATTTCAGATTCCGACTGCTCCTGGGTCGCCTCCTCCTCCAATTGTTGTATTACCCTCCTGATATCTACATGCGTATCCTTACTGTACGCCCTCTTTGCATACTAAACCTGGCACTTCATCGTCTTCCTGCAGTGTTTGCTTCCTGCCAGTTGGGGCCTGCTTCATTCCTGATTGCCTACTTGACATCGTCCTCCTCTTCTTCGGCGACCCCTTCCTCGTCCTGCAGTGCCTGCATTTCCTTCCCTTACCTTGCTTCCCTGTCCAGTTGCGCTTCAGGTGATCCCATACAATCGTCCTCTTCTATGCCTTTGGTTTTCTTATCTCTGATGTCAGTATTTGCTGGTCGAATATCCTCTAGAGTTCTCCCTTTCCCCCTTTCGCTTCTCCTGGTCTACGGTTGACTGTCCCGTTCTGAGTCATACATCTCTTCCATGTTTGCCTGAGTCTGTTCCTTTTCTTCCTAGTGTTTCGGCTTAATTCCTTCAGTCCCTGAAGGTCCTGCTCCCCTGCTCTCAACCGTTACATTCTTCCTCATTCCGCTCTCTATGCTCTTGCGTTGAGTTCTCCTTAAGCCGGGAAGTCAACCCCGCTGATGCTCTCTCTCTACGTTACCTCCTACTCTGATTGCCCCCTTTTCACCCTTGTCTCCGCTCACCTCGAGGGCATTAGCTGCATACCTACCTTTATGCCTCCACCCATATCCACTTCCTCTTACCTGCCGCCCTCTCTTGTGCTGCTACACTGTCTTCCTCTGTCGCCTACACTTGCCATAATGACCCACTCCTCCTTGGCTTACCCTTGTGCAAGCTGGCCCTTGTCCCATCACTGTAATGCCATCACCTCCACCACCTTTGGCCTTCAAATTTTCCTCCCTGCTGCTATTTGTAACGATGCCCAGTCTACCTAATGTCCTGTCCACCTTTCGTGATCTCTTAATGCAAGGTGGCTCATAATTTCCTCCCCTTGTTCTTTTATTACTTGCCTGTCTCGCTGCGTTTGCCACCCCGATCGGGGGTCCTTGGTACTTCTTTTTATTGCTCCATGGATTCATTTCTATCCTGAGTGATTATTAAGTTGAGAGTCTCCCATCTAGGTTTGTTCATAACTATTGGCCAGATGTTATCCACCTTTCCTTCTTTGCATCCCCAATTTGCTAGAAAGTTTGCTGCTTTGTTTCCTTCTCGCTTAACATGACTAATAATTTTATATTCAATACGTTTCAATATGTTAGCCATATCTTGAAATAACCCGGCCATTCTCTAGCTCTTGGCCACCTATTCCCAGTTCTTCCCATTATCAAGTTTTTTGAGCATTTCAATTACGATCTGCGAGTCACCTTCAATCTCCAGGTTCCTGTATCCATTTCTTATTGCTATTTTAATACCTTGGTATGTAGCCATCATTTCTACTTCGTTGTTGGTCATTATGCCTCCTCTGTCTGCGTACACCCATCTAGTGCAACCCATTTTGTCTCTGAAGATGCCCCCAAAGCCTGCAAGTCCTGGGTTTCCTTTAGAAGCCCCGTCGAAATTCAATTTAATGAAATTTTCCCCTAGATATGTGAACTGTGCATGGCTCTGTATCTGTGGTCTTTGGTATCTTTCCTTCCGGGGGTATATCATTTTGTAATCTATATTAAGTTTGGCTAAGATTTGCCTCTCCTCAGGATTTGTCTTCCATTCCTCTTCCTCCCAGTTTTCAGCCAAAACAGTTTCTCTTATTACTTTTTGAGTTTTTTCCCAAATCTTTTCTGGTGGATTGCTTTTGTCCCAGAATATCCTTTTATTACATTCTTTCCATAGAAGCCATATAATGAAACCTACAGCTAAGCTCCATATTCTCCTTACTATAGAGCATGAAAATTGACCTTTTCCCCAGTGAAATATGGTCTGCTTTATATCCGTAGGGTCTCTATTAGATTTTCCAAAGAGGTTCCTGACCTCATCCCATTGGTACTGGACATAAGGGTAGGAGTTCAAGAGGTGCTCCTGGGTCTCATTTTGTTGTTTACAAAGGATGCATCTAGGGGGGCCCTGAAAACCTCTTCTCTGTAGCTTGTACCACGTCAAGATTCTACCTTTCCCTACTAACCATGCAAAAATTGTTACTTTCAGCCACCACTTATTCCTCCATATTTGTTTCCTATCTATTTCTTCCTTTTCTCCTTCTTGTCGAGTGGCTAAATAGTAAGTTTCCTTGATAGTAAAGGTCCCTTTTGTAGATTTTCCCCATCTGAGTATATCTGGTCCCATACTATTTTTAATTCTTCTTGAATCCATCTCTTTTGTTAGTATCTCTTTCTGGTCTCCATCAATATTTTTGTCCCATTCTTCAGGTTTCTTCTAGATTCGCCAGGTTTCATCCAGCTCTTCTTCTTTCCAATAGTCCTTAACAAGCTTTAATCCCTCCATTGTTGCCTTTTGATAGGTGTTTTGTAGGGTTTGAATATCAGCCATTATGTCCCTTTGTTTCCATGCCTCCTCCCAGAATTTAGCTATACTTCTGTTCCTGATTTCCCAGAAGGCAAATTTGTTTATGAAATCTTTGTTTTGGCTTGCTAGGTCCCAGATTGAAGATCCTTTTGGGACCTCTTCCACTCTGAGGATACCTTCGGTTGTTGAGGGCATGTTATATTTTTGTGTCCATATTTGTTTCCATATATCATTTCCTCCCCTCATCCACCTTCACCATAGCTTTGCCCCCAGGACTTGGTTTAAAATACTGGGTCCCTGAGACCCAGTCCTCCTTTATCTTTTCGTTTGGATATACCCTTCCACGACACTAAGGCCCATTTCTTTTCCTCTTTGGGACCTCCCCATAACAATTTTCCAAAAATTTCCTTCATTTTTACGCAAACTCCTTTGGCGGTTGCTATCACCGATAGAGGGTAAATTGGAATGGCTTGGAGAGTTGATTTCAAGAGCACCAATCTTCCTGCTATATTTAGCGACCGGAAGGACCAGTTCTCAAGTCTGCTCTTGAGTTTATCTATTGTTTGATACCAATTTGCTACTCTTATAGGGTTTAGAGCTAGTTGATTCCCCATATACTTTGTTGGTATCTCTCAAGATCTAAAGCCCAATGTTCTGGTCAGGTGAGTTTTAATCGGCTATGGAGTGTTGAAGATAAAAGTGCATGATTTGTCTTTATTAATTTCCATCCCCAAGGCTTCCATGAATAGATCCAAGATATTTTTCACTCTCTTCACTTCCTTTAGGGATACCTCGCAGAAGAGCATGATGTTGTCTACGAACTGTTGGTGGGTAATAGGCATGTTGTTTCCCCATAAACGAAGTCCCTTTATCTTTCTTTCCCTCATCTCTTTTTTGAAGTATCTTCCTAGACCATTTGCCGCCATAATAAGCAAGAAGGGAGATAAGGGATTGCCCTGTCTTAATCCTCTAGTGGCGTTGAAATTCAAAGTGGGAGTCCCATTCAATAGAATAGAAAAGTTAGGCGTTGATATCATATTATAAATCCAATCAATCCATCTATTACTAAATCCAAATTCCCTGAGCGTTGCCTTGAGGAAGTTCCAGTTGAGGAGGTCATAGGCTTTTGATAGATCCAGCTTTATCATCATTCCTCTCTCCTTTTTTTTTCTTTAGAGAATGAATCACCTCCTGAGCTACTACCATCCCATATAGGATTTGTCTCCCCTCAACAAAACCGGTTTGTTCCGGGGAGATAATGTTCGCAAGAATTAGCTTCAGTCTTTTAGCTATCAGGGTTGCAATAATTTTATAAATAACATTACAAAGGGATATTGGGTGAAAACCTTGGGCACTCTCAGCTTTGGTCAATTTAGGAATAAGAGTAAAAAAAGTAGAGTTAAGACTTGGCCATACCTTTTTCTATCTACGAGACTCTTCAACCACTTCTAGAATATCCTGTCCCAGGAAATGCCAGCTTGCTTGATAAAATTCTGCAGTAAATCCATCCGGTCCTGGTGCTTTGTTTTTCTTCATTCCTTTGACTATTTCCTCTACTTCTTCTAGTGTTGCTGCCCTCATCAAAGCTTTATTTTGGTCTTCAGTTACCATCTTGGGAATTTCGTTGCAGATTCTTCCTATTGCTTCATCTCTGCTGACCCTTGGTTCTGTTAGCACATCTCTGTGATACTCAACTAATACTTGTTCCATTTCTTCATGTTCTATTATTCTTTGCCCTTCACTATTTAAAATAGAGAAGATTTTGTTCCTTTGACTGTGTTGAACCATTGCTTGGTGGAAAAACTTTGTGTTCCTTTCTCCTTCGCGGAGCCAGTTTATCCTGGACTTTTGTCGCCATAGGATTTCTTCCTATTTTCTCCTTTCTTCTACTTGGCTGATCAGAATTCCTTCTTCTCTGCTCTTTTCCTCATTTCATCCTTCTGTTATGATTTTCTGTTGTAACTCTTCCATTTTCCGTTCTAATCTCTACTTCTCCATTAAAATGTTTCCAAACTCTTCCTTGTTCCATTTTTTTATTATCCCTTTGCATTCCTTGAGTTTTAGCTGAAAGGTATGCATCTTACTTCTCCCTCTTTATTGACTCTGGGTCCACCATTCCTCTACCTTCGGTATGAACTGATTATTCCTGAGCCAAAAGGCCTCAAACCTGAATGGGTGTTTGTGAGGGTTCTTTTTAATATCTATTTCCAATCTAATAGGCCAATGATCAGAACCCATGGCTGGTAGAATCTTTGCCTCTACAAATACATCCCTATTTAAGATCTGTTCTGATACTAAGAATCTATCCATCCTGGATGCTATTTGATTTCTGCCTCCCTTTCGATTATTCCAAGTGTGAACTCCATTTATCGTCGGAATATCTACCAGTCTTTGCTCTGTTATCATTTCGCTGAAAGCCTCCATGTCTTGATTTGGTCTACTTATTCCTCCTTTCTTTTCACCTAGGGTTTTAATCATATTGAAGTCTCTGCCTATAATCCATGGAACCTCAGGGAAAATCCTGCAGATAGTTTGCATATTTTTAAGGAAATTTTTGCGTTCCCTTGGGATGTGCGGGCCATAAACTCCAGCGATGAGTACCCACTCAGATGACCCTATCATTCTGAATGATCCTAAGAGGATTCTAGGGAGGCTGACCCAATCTTTGACTTGCACCTCCTCTGGGTTCCATAGGATTTCCAATCCTCCAGCTGTGTCGGTCGCATCTTGGCCCATGACTTCATATTTTATTTTATATTTTCTCATTATCTCTTCTAATTTTTGAGAGTTAATCTTAGTCTCTTGGATTATCATTATACTAGGCTTTTCCTTCTTCACCGTATCCTTCAGATACCTCTGTTTTCCATTACTGTTGAGACCTCTGATGTTCCAGCTTGTTACAATCATTTATAACTTTTTGGATGTTGTTGAAATACCTCTGAGAGAGGTATGACTCTTCCTGAGTTTACCAGGGTCTCCCCTACCACCTGTATAGTTTCACTCATCGGTCGTCTTCCTCTTTTCCTACTTCCTTTTCCAAAACTACCCATCCCCATACTCTCTGTTTCCTACGTTCTTGTTTGTTCCAGAGGACTTGTCATAAGGCCTCCCTTCTTCTCCTTGTATTTCTGAAACATCTCCTTGTATAACTGTTTTTTCTCTTCTGGGATGAACCTCTCATCCAAGTTCCTCCAGTCCTGTAACAAACTTTTCATTACTCGTTCCTCATCATTTCCACTCTCCTCTTGAGGATCAATCTCCATCTGCGTTTGTTCTATTAATATATCTACGTTCTCCTCTCTCCCTTCTTTTTCCATATTTCCTTGGTTTGAGTCTGTCTCCTTTGTATTTTTGGTAGATTCCATAGGTGCTTCTACGTTTTCCTCTTTTTCTATCTCTCCTTCTTCTTCCTGGAGTATATTGAACTTATTTTGACATTCTACGGGCACTGATTTAGTGGTTTGTGGTATGCTTACCATTTCTTTCCTGGGCCTCTTTTTTTTTGGGATTTCTTGGAAACCCTCATCCGCTCCTCCTGTTTCTTCAGTCCTTCTCCTTTCTGCTTCTGCTTTCCTTGTTGTTTCCTCCACAACGTTCAATGGGCATTGTTTAAAACTACTTTTTTATTATTATTAATGAGAGAACTATTAAATTATGCTTAGGACTAATATTAATATTTATATGTGAATGTTTATTGTTAAAATTATCTATAAATGTCTTTTATAATGATTAATTTTAATAGTTTTAAAAAGATTAATAACTTATTAATATTTAATGTTATTAATGAAGGTTTATTAATGTAGTATTAATTATGAATTAGGATTGATATTAATATTCATATGTGAGTGTTTATTATTAATATTCTATATAAAAGTATTTTGTTGTTTAATGATTAATTTAAAAGCATATATCACAAATTTCTATAATAGTTTCCAAAAGTTTGGTGGTTATTATTATTTTAAAATTATTTGATTGAATTAAAAAGGGGGATATTAATTATGAATAGGATCATATATGTATAGGAATGTTTATTAATAGATAAATTATGTTTTATTTTATTCTTGGTAATGGTTTCCAAGAACTACTTAGTTTTAGACCATCATCTTTGTTCATGTTATTTGCTGATTTATCTATTTCAATGGCTTCTTTTACCCTTTTTTTTAAATAATGGTCTTCTCTATGAATTAATATGGCATTTTCCATGCAAATGTAGCATGAGGAGGAATATCCATGTTCTTCCAAGGCTGATTTTTCCGACCTACTCTTTGCAATGTCATTTATGTGTTCTTTTAGCCTTATGCCCACATATCTCCCTGTTTCACCTATATATAATTTCCCACATGAAAAAGGAATCGAGTATACTCCTTTCCATAAAAAAAACATGCTTTACTCTGCCAGAGATTTAATGGACCCTAAAAATCACAAAGGAGTATACTCGATTCCATGTTCATGTGGGAAAGTATATATATAGGTGAGACATGGAGATATGTGGGCATAAGGCTAAAAGAACACATAAATGACATTGCAAAGAGTAGGTCGTAAAAATCAGCCCTAGCAGAACATGCATATTCCTCCTCACACTACATTTTCATGGAAAATGCCATATTAATTCATAGAGAAGACTAGAAGCCATTGAAATAGAGAAATCATCAAATAACATGAACAAAGATGATGGTCTAAAACTAAGTAGTTCTTGGAAACCATTGCTAAGAATAAAATAAAATAAAACATAACTTATCTATTAATAAACATTCCTATACATATATGATCCTATTCATAATTAATAACCCCATTTTTAGATCACTCATATAATTTTAAAATAATAATAACCACCAAACTTTTGGGAACTATTAGACAAATTTGTGATATATGCTTTTAAATTAATCATTAAACAACAAAATAATTTTATATAGAATATTAATATTAAACACTCACATATGAATATTAATATAAATCCTAATGCATAATTAAGTACTACATTAATAAACTTTCATTAATAACATTAAATATTAATAAGTTATTAATATTTTTAAAACTATTAAAATTAATCATTATAAAAGACATTCATAGATAATTTTAACAATAAACATTCACATATAAATATTAAAAATTAGTCCTAAGCATAATTTAATAGTTCTCTTATTAATAATAATAATAATAAATTAGTTTTAGATAATAACAACTTATTGATATTTGATAATTTTTTATTTTTTGATATATGTGTTAATTAGTCATTAAAAAAACAACCAAACGTTTATGTATAACGTCAATAATAAACTAGACATTTATATATAACAATTTAATAAACCAGAAATCAAAATCAAGCATACTTAAATTAATAAAAAAAAACCGACAAACAAAAATCATTAAACTATTGACTATTAATTACTCCAAGCATTCACGCTCTCTCTTCTCAAAAGGCAGATTCAACCTTGATGATTGACTCATTTAGTTAGTTCGAAACATTGGTTATTAAATGTTAACAGGTTTTTTTCCACAAATATTTGAAATAATCACTAGTGCCATGCAAATACCTAAAAGCACACTTCACTATTCTCCAGTGCTCATTCCTTGGTTTTGACATAAACCTGCTCAATACTCCCACTAAATGTGCAATGTCTGGTCTAGTATAGACCATTTCATACACCAGGATACCGACTGCACTTGTATATGCAACACAGGGCATGTCCTATTCCTCTTCTTGTCTCTTGGTACATTGTTCAACAGATAACTTTACACCTACATGAATAGGAACCTTCACTGGTTTACTATCCTACATATTAAACCTCTACTATATTGTCTTGACATAGTTCCTTGGATTTAACTAGAGCTTCCTCTTTGCCTGATCTCATTTAATTTCCATGCCCAAAATACAGTTTGCAACACCAAGATATTTCATGTTGAATTTGGAGGACAATTGGGTCTTTAATTCTTGGATAATTTCTTTGTTATTTCCAATTAGAAACATATCATCCACATATAAGACCAAATAAATAACACGGTCACCAATTAATTTAAAATACACACAATGATATGTTTTGCTTATGGTGAAGCCAAGTCCCCATATATATGTATCAAATTTATGATACCACATCCTTGGTATCTATTTTAACCTATACAAAGACTTTTTTAACCTACCAGTTCTTGCTTACCCTTCACTGCAAAGCCTTCAAGTTGTTTCATGTAGATCTCTTCTTTCAAATCCCCATGAATAAATGTTGTCTTCACATCCGTCTATTCTACTTCAAAATAAAAAGCAACAACGATAGATAAAAGTAATCTAATAGAAGCAACATTGGCAACAAGAGAAAAAATATCACCAAAATCAATTCCCGACACCTAGGAATAACCTTTTTCTACCAATCAAGCTTTGTATTTATCCACCTTTCCTTCTGCATTCATATTCTTCTTAAACATCCATTTGCTTCTAATGGGTTTCCTTCTGGTCAACAACTCCACCAGATCCCAAGCCTAATTTTTGTGTAAAGATGCCATTTCATCCACCATAACCTCTTTCTAGAGTTTTCCATCCTCTGAATCTATTACTTCCTTCATAGTTTTGGGATCATTATTGGTAATAGATAAAAAAAAAATTGAATAGAAAGCAGCCGAACTATACCTTTCTGGATACCTTCTTTCTCAAACTAGTCTTCTCACAACTGGAGTTTGTGGCTCTTCATTAGCCCATTTATCTCCTCCTCCTTTAGCTCAAACTCTATCTTCTCATGTTCCTTTGGTAGGAATTCATGTTTAATACCATATTTCACCTCTATAAACACCACATTGCCATTGTAAACAACCTTCTTTGTTTCTGGGTTCCAAAGCTTATAACATTTTGAACCATTAGTATACCCAATAAAGATGCACCTTTCAAATTTACTATCTACCTTGTTTCCTTTTTCCTCTAGAACATGTACATATTCATCACATCCAAATACCCTCAGATGTGAAAGAGAGGGTTTCTTACCAATCCATACCTCTTGTGGATTCTTATTCCTCTAATGATGATGAAGGTGATCTATTGAGCAGGTAACATGCCGCCTCCACTACCTCTGCCCACAATTCTTGTCCTAACCCAACACCATTGAGCATGCTTCTTGCCTTTTCCATCAATGTCTTGTTCATTCTTTCTACAACTCCATTTTGCTGAGGTGTGTGTTAGCACTCAGAATTAAACTCAAGGCTGAGAAAAAGGCAATTCCGAGGTAACCACAGACCAAGCTTTTGATTTGGCATCTAACCCTGCCAGACCAGAGAGGGCTCTCTCTTTTCCAACAAGATGTGGCTTCAATGAATTAAATCTTAGGCTAGCTATGGAGTGCATGGTTTTGTTTGAAAGGTTTTGGGTCAAAACAACAAGAGAAAGGATGATTGGGCTATGGAATCGATGCCAGTTTATGCCGACAAACTTGTGGAAACGTAAGTGCCATGTTTAGCCAAATAAATATTGTGAATGTGATAAGAATAGGGGAGAAATCTCGTTGCCCAGCAGGCATTAAACAAGGGATGGATCTACAGTAGCAACTTTAAACGAAAGAGAATCATGAGGTTACTCAACAGAGCATCTAGCAAAGGATGAATTCTGCTAAGACAACCATTACATCTAATAGAAAAATCATCATGAAAGGAGCATCATAGGGGATGAATTCCTAACACATCTCTTAGATAATGTTGTAACAAGGCAGAAAAACATAATGTGTAAATGAATTTATGAGAAAAACATACTAGACATTTAAGTACTGTGATGAATCCCAGGTCCAAAGGGCAGAAAATTGCTTTATTAAAATGATATTCAGGAAACTTTGCACAGTGTCAAGTAGTCTCTCTGCTGCCAAAATCGAACCTCTACATCTTCAAAAATCATCCTATATATAACATATTACATATTAACTATGATTTCCTAAACATAGGAATCAAAATAATTAAAACAAAAATGAAAATAAAATATTTGTTGCGGTCAAATTACATAAATTAAATTATAACAAAATAACCTAATTAAATCTCATAAAAAAAGGAACAATTGATTTGCTTCCACAAGTCAAATTGCCAAAGTTTGTTTTGGAACCATCGCTGGAAATCTGGAACTTTTCAAAACTACAAACTCTGCCACCATTGCATGCTCATAATTATTGTAAGCATGATCTTTTCCTCTGCCATAGTTTCTATCACTTCTTCTTGCATTGTACTGCTCATCTTCAAGATCCCTATCCCCACCATCTTGACTATAACATTCAATAGTATCTCATCCATAAGGGTCTCATAGCAACAGACTCAACAGTAGGTGAGTAGTTTTAATATGAAAGAGGAAAATGGATAGATGTAACAGGAAGAAAACCTTTGAATTATTTTCTCTCATAAGCCTGTTCTGCCTTAATATGACTTCTATTGTTGTTTTCTTTTGATGACCAATACGTTAAACATTGCCTGTTTAGCTGCATTTCATACTGAATTTTAGGTTGAGGATCAAGTTTATCATTCACCACAAGATCCTGAATCTTGTCAGATGTCATATTTTTGATTGGATGAACTGAAGAGGGCGACGAATATTTATCAGTAGCAAGCGTAAAACCAGGTGTACAATGAGTATGGTCTGATTTAGTATGACTTCCACAATTGTCATCTTCATCTCTAGTAAAGGAATCACTATTTCTACCAACTTTGATCCATGAGGTCCCCAAGGCTCTCTACTCATTGTATCAAGGACCTTCTGCTCAATTCTGGGCACCTTCAAAACATTTTTATACGATGGTCATCCACACAGCGCCATAGTCCAGAAGTACAGTGCCACAGCCAAGAGTGCAACACCACACTCTTGATTAGCTTTGTTGTCGATATTTTGACTTGATTTCAATGTTTTTACTTGTGTGTGTTGTGGACGTAGGGGCACTGAGATTTAGAGTTTGGCTGGGCCTTCGGTCCTAAGTTTGTTGTTATTAGAATTAGTATCTTAAGTATGGAGTCTTGACGCCTTCAATGTTTGTAAGTGTTCAATCTCAATATCTTTCTTTGTAATAACATCCTTGAGTGTTGCAATCTGATCCTTCAGATCCTTAAGTTCCTTACTCTCCTTGTTGCTTCGTGTAGCACCCAGCTCAACACCAGACACCCATTCTGCAAATTTTAGTGTGCTTGTTGTCTCATAATAAGATTTGATATCTGGATTAATTTGTATGAACATAAGTGTTTTTTCATACCCACCTAAGGAATCATGAAGAATTTGAATAGGCTTGCTATTACGATATGGTACATGAGCACTTTTGTTGGCTAAAGAAGATATGGCATCCCCAAGAGCTGACAAAGATTTATTGATATGTTGTGCTTCTCTAAGTCTATCACTAGTAACTTCTGACCTGTTAACCCTCTCATTCCCAACAAGGTCAACCAAATGAAGGCACCCATGAAGAATAGCTCCAGAAGACAAGTCTATTCCTTGCACATACATAGTCAAGACACTGCGAGAATGACTACTACGTTCATTGAGAGCAGTAGCACCTACTGCCCTATTCTTTTGTCCAATTTTCATTAAATATAAAACATCTGGTGTTGAGTCAACAGACAACATACTAGCATCAGGAACACTGAGGCCATTGGGTTGGGATATGCTTCCGATCACAGGCCTTTTATTTGAACCATCACTTGCAAGCAGATCGCATACTTGCTCATTATATATTTCTATCATTTGAACACCAACTTCATACTGAAATAAGTCTCTTTCTTTTGTGAAATATGAAAAATTTCATTTAATGCTCGAACTCCCTAGTCGTCCTCTAATGATGAATTTGGACCAGTCATTGTAAAAATCTTTCCGAAACCAGTTTGACCATATGCAAAGATGCAAATATTGTAGCCATCTAGAACACACCATATTAGCAGATGTGTGTCTAAAACAATTTCTCTTGAGATGCAGAAGGACCAAAGACTTTGTTGAAGGTAAACATTCTTTGGGCTTCTTTCTCTTGTTTTTTGGGATTAACAATTAACCACTCTCCATTTTTACCAATGTAATATATAGTAGTTTGGTTTCCATATTGGCCTGGGAGAAAAGGCCTCACTCTGCAGTACACCCTAATATTTCCTTTCAAGTCTTGAACTTCATTGCACAATTGTTGATTCTTTGTAAGAACCTTGTGATAGTTTGAAACAACAGTTGATAATACGGTGAGTTGGTTCTATATATGGTAGTACATAGCATACCCAACGTTTTAATTTCCATTTTCCAGTTATTTTGCACTTCTATTAGTTTTTCTTTGGCCAGTTGAGAGACATCCTTCACCTCCTGGAGTGTTTGACAATGGACACACAAGAACTTCTAAGAGTTAGAATCTTTCAGCTTCAAGTTCTTCATCTCCATAACATATAATGCTTCTAGCTCTTTGGTTTCCTTTCTTGAATGGGCCAAAAGATATTCTATTTTAGCTGCTCCTTCATGTCTGCATCATGCCTTGCTTTCTCTTTTTCTCTATCACAATCTAGCCACAAGACTAGCCACTGACATCTCCCAGCTTCCTCTAGATCATTCAATGCTTGAACTACTGCACGGGAGGCCTTTGAGTCAACCATTCATTGGGTCATATATTTTAATCTGGGAGCTAGTTTTTGGAGTGTGATATACCATTGGAAAGCTCTTTCTAAGCTATGCCTGATAAACATACTTATGACATGTTTTGTTTTAAATATCATGTGAAAAACATCTAACAAAACCGGACATAGTAAGAGCTCATGTTGATCCCTGGTGATAGACTGGGAAGACTAGACTAACAGTGTGTATGGAGTATTCTTCTTCTATGCTATACCACACTGCTTATAGAACTCTTGAAATTCCTTCATGAAAAACTCTCCACTGTTATCTGTCCTCAACACCTTTATCTTCTTCTCTGTTTGCTTTTCCACCAGAGCCTTAAATTCTTTAAACCTTTTAAAGACTTCTTGAGGAATCATATTCATGAATTCCTTGAGAACTCATCTATAAATGATACATACTACACAGGCTTACCTAGTGATGGAACCGACATAGGTCTAAACACATTTGTGTGCACAAGCTCTAATATCCATTTCGATCTCTTAGAACGACTACTACATTCATTGAGAGTAGTAGCACCTACTGCCCTATTCTTTTGTCCAATTTTCATTAAATATAAAACATCTGGTGTTGAGTCAACAGACAACATACTAGCATCAGGAACACTGAGGCCATTGGGTTGGGATATGCTTCGGATCATAGGCCTTTTATTTGAACCATCACTTGCAAGCAGATCGCATACTAGCTCATTATATATTTCTATCATTTGAACACCAACTTCATACTGAAATAAGTCTCTTTTTTTTGTGAAATCTGAAAAATGTCATTTAATGCTCGGTAATTAACTCCCTAGTCATCCTTTGATGATGAATTTGGACCAATCATTGTAAAAATATTTCCGGAACCAGTTTGACCATATGCAAAGATTCAAACATTGTAGCCATCTAGAACACACCATATTAGCGGATGTGTGTCTTAAAAAATTTCTCTTGAGATGCAGAAGGACCAAAGACTTTATTGAAGGTAAACATTCTTTGGGAGAAAAGGCCTCACTCTGCAGTACACCCTAATATTTCCTTTCAAGTCTTGAACTTCATTGCACAATTGTTGATTCTCTGTAAGAACCTTGTGATAGTTTGGAACAACAGTTGATAATCCGGTGATTTGGTTCTATATATGGTAGTACATAGCATACCCAACGTTTTAATTTCCATTTTCCAGTTGTTTTGCACTTCCATTAGTTTTTCTTTGGCTAGTTGAGAGACAACCTTCACCTCCTGGAGTGTTTGACAATGGACACACAAGAACTTCTAATAGATAGAATCTTTCAGCTTCAAGTTCTTCATCTCCATAATAGATAATGCTTCTAGCTCTTTGGTTTCCTTTCTTGAAGGGGCCAAAATATCTTCTATTTTAGTTGCTCCTTCATGTCTACATCATGCCTTGCTTTCTCTTTTGCTCTATCACAATCTAGCCACAAGACTAGCCACTACATCTCCCAGCTTCCTCTGGATCATTCATGCTTGAACTGCTACATGGGAGGCCTTTGAGTCAACCATTCATTGGGTCATATCTTTTGATCTGGGAGCTGGTTTTTGGAGTGTGATATACCATTGGAAATCTCTTTCTGAGCTATGCCTAATAAACATACTTATGACATGTTTTGTTCTAAATATCATGTGAAAAACATCTAACAAAACCGAACATAGTAAGAGCTCATGTTGATCCTTGGTGAGAGATTGGGAAGACTAGACTAACAGTGTGTATGGAGTATTCTTCTTCTATGCTATACCACACTGCTTATAGAACTCTTGAAAAACTCTCCACTGTTATCTGTCCTCAACACCTTTATCTTCTTCTCTGTTTGCTTTTCCACCAGAGCCTTAAATTCTTTAAACCTGTTAAAGACTTTTTGATGAATCATATTCATGTATTCCTTGAGAATTCATCTATAAATGATACATACTACACAGGCTTACCTAGTGATGGAACCGAAACAGGTCCAAACACATCAGTGTGCACAAGCTCTAATATCCATTTCGATCTCTTAGAACGACTACTACATTCATTGAGAGCAGTAGCACCTACTGCCCTATTCTTTTGTCCAATTTTCATTAAATATAAAACATCTGGTGTTGAGTCAACATACAACATACTAGCATCAGGAACACTGAGGCCATTGGGTTGGGATATGCTTCGGATCACAAGCCTTTTATTTGAACCATCACTTGCAAGCAGATCGCATACTTGCTCATTATATATTTCTATCATTTGAACACCAACTTCATATTGAAATAAGTCTCTCTTTTTTTTGTGAAATCTGAAAAATGTCATTTAATGCTCTGTAATTAACTCCCTAGTCGTCCTCTGATGATGAATTTGGACCAATCATTGTAAAAATATTTTCGGAACCAGTTTGACCATATGCAAAGATGCAAACATTGTAGCCATCTAGAACACAACATATTAGCGGATGTGTGTCTAAAAAAATTTCTCTTGAGATGCAGAAGGACCAAAGACTTTGTTGAAGGTAAACATTATTTGGGCTTCTTTCTCTTGTTTGTTGGGATTAACAATTAACCACTCTCCATTTTTACCAATGTAATCTATAGTAGTTTGGTTTCCATACTGGCCTGGGAGAAAAGGCCTCACTCTGCAGTACACCCTAATATTTCCCTTCAAGTCTTGAAATTCATTGCATAATTGTTGATTCTCTGTAAGAACCTTGTGATAGTTTGAAACAACAGTTGATAATCCGATGAGTTGGTTCTATATATGGTAGTACATAGCATACCCAACTTTTTAATTTCCATTTGCTAGTTGTTTTGCAGTTCTATTAGTTTTTCTTTGGCTAGTTGAGAGACAACCTTCATCTCCTGGAGTGTTTGACAATAGACACACAAGAACTTCTAATAGTTAGAATCTTTCAGCTTCAAGTTCTTCATCTCCATAATAGGTAATGCTTCTAGCTCTTTGGTTTCCTTTCTTGAATGGGCCAAAAGATCTTCTATTTTAGTTGCTTCTTCATGTCTGCATCATGCCTTGCTTTCTCTTTTGCTCTATCACAATATAACCACAAGACTAGCCACTAACATCTCCCAGCTTGCTCTGGATCATTCAATGCTTGAACTGCTGCACGGGAGGCCTTTGAGTCAACCATTCATTGGGTCATATCTTTTGATCTGGAAGCCGGTTTTTGGAGTGTGATATACCATTGGAATGCTCTTTCTGAGCTATGCCTAATAAACATACTTATGACATGTTTTGTTCTAAATATCATGTGAAAAACATCTAACAAAACCGAACATAGTAAGAGCTCATGTCGATCCCTGGTGACAGACTGGGAAGACTAGACTAATAGTGTGTATGGAGTATTCTTCTTCTGTGCTATACCACACTGCTTATAGAACTCTTGAAATTCCTTCTTGAAAAACTCTCCACTGTTATCTGTCCTCAACACCTTTATCTTCTTCTCTGTTTTCTTTTCCACCAGAGCCTTAAATTCTTTAAACCTGTTAAAGACTTCTTGAGGAATCATATTCATGTATTCCTTGAGAAGTCATCTATAAATGATACATACTACACAGGCTTACCTAGTGATGGAACCGACATAGGTCCAAACACATTAGTGTGCACATTCATTGAGAGCAGTAGCACCTACTGCCCTATTCTTTTTTCCAATTTTCATTAAATATAAAACATTTGGTGTTGAGTCAACATACAACATACTAGCATCAGGAACACTGAGGCCATTGGGTTGGGATATGCTTCGGATCACAGGCCTTTTATTTGAACCATCACTTGCAAGCAGATCGCATACTTGCTCATTATATATTTCTATCATTTGAACACCAACTTCATACTAAAATAAGTCTCTCTTTTTTTGTGAAATCTGAAATATGTCATTTAATGCTTGGTAATTAACTCCCTAGTCGTCCTCTGATGATGAATTTGGACCAATCATTGTAAAAATCTTTTCGGAACCAGTTTGACCATATGCAAAGATGCAAACATTGTAGCCATCTAGAACACACCATATTAGTGGATGGGTGTCTAAAAAAATTTCTCTTGAGATGCAGAAGGACCAAAGACTTTGTTGAAGGTAAACATTCTTTGGGCTTCTTTCTCTTGTTTGTTGGGATTAACAATTAACCACTCTCCATTTTTACCAATGTAATCTATAGTAGTTTGGTTTCAATACTGGCCTAGGAGAAAAGGCCTCACTCTGCAGTACACCCTAATATTTCCTTTCAAGTCTTGAACTTCATTGCACAATTGTTGATTCTCTGTAAGAACCTTGTGATAGTTTGAAGCAACAGTTGATAATCCGGTGAGTTGGTTATATATATGGTAGTACATAGCATACCCAACGTTTTAATTTACATTTTCCAGTTGTTTTGCACTTCTATTAGTTTTTCTTTGGCCAGTTGAGAGACAGCCTTCACCTCCTGGAGTGTTTGACAATGGACACACAAGAACTTCTAATAGTTAGAATCTTTCAGCTTCAAGTTCTTCATCTCCATAACAGATAATGCTTCTAGCTCGTTGGTTTCCTTTCTTGAATGGGCCAAAAGATCTTGTATTTTAGCTGCTCCTTCATGTCTGCATCATGCCTTGCTTTCTCTTTTTCTCTATCACAATCTAGCCACAATACTAGCCACTGACATCTCCCAGCTTCCTCTGGATCATTCAATGCTTGAACTATTGCACGGGAGGCCTTTGAGTCAACCATTCATTGGGTCATATCTTTTGATCTGGGAGCCGGTTTTTGGAGTGTGATATACCATTGGAAAGCTCTTTCTGAGCTATGCCTAATAAACATACTTATGACATGTTTTGTTCTAAATATCATGTGAAAAACATCTAACAAAACCGGACATAGTAAGAGCTCATGTTGATCCCTGGTGAGAGACTGGGAAGACTAGACTAACAGTGTGTATGGACTATTCTTCTTCTGTGATATACTACACTGCTTATAGAACTCTTGAAATTCCTTCTTGAAAAACTCTCCACTGTTATCTGTCCTCAACACCTTTATCTTCTTCTTTGTTTGCTTTTCCACCAGAGCCTTAAATTCTTTAAACGTGTCAAAGACTTCCTGAGGAATCATATTCATGTATTCCTTGAGAAGTCATCTATAAATGATACATACTACACAGGCTTACCTAGTGATGGAACCAACATAGGTCCAAACACATCAGTGTGCACAAGCTCTAATATCCATTTTGATCTCTTAGCACCAGAGGGGAACTCACCTGATTCTGTTTCTCATATACATAATTTTCACATAAATCAAAATCCAGAGAGAAATTAGACATAACTTTTACCATAACATTACCATGAAGTATTTGAAAACCCTTCTCTCCAATATGTCCAAGCCTT
The DNA here is from genome assembly GCA_000404065.3 of Pinus taeda. NCBI lineage: Eukaryota > Viridiplantae > Streptophyta > Pinopsida > Pinales > Pinaceae > Pinus > Pinus taeda. The sequence continues at coordinate 25,172 of APFE030935554.1, forward strand.
TAATGCCATAACATGGTATTTTCTCCAGATACCACTAGATTTTCTGCTCCACTTTCAGGAACCACAAAATTGTTGCACCCATTAATAACAATGCTACTCTAAAGCTTGTATATAGTTCCAATCTAAACTCCCTGCATCAATACTAGTGCTCCCCTAACCATCTTGAAGGTATCTTTCTTGAACATTTTTTTTACACATGCATCATCCATCTTTCTTACAGAAATCAAATTTATGGCCAATGCAGGATTTTTGCAGAACACCCAGAAGTGTTCTGATCCTTACACCTTGCAACTTCAACTTGACTTTTCCACGACTGACGATTCTAGCCTTCATGTCATTCCCTAAGAAGACATCACCACCATCAACGCTATCATACTCACAAAACCACTCCCTATGGGGAGTGAAGTGAAAGGATGCACCTCAGTTAATCAAGCATGCCTCATGATCTTCATGTGTACTTGAAGAGGAAGCCAAGTACACATCCCCACCTTCATCTGAGGTGGTTTTTGCCTCTATGGAAGTAGCATCATTAGATCCCTTTCCTTTCTCAAGAGCTTTAGATCTACAATACTTTTTGAAGTTCCTTTCCTTTCTGCATTTCCATCACACCTATACAAGTTTTCCTGGAGATTTAGATCTCCCTCTATATTTAGATCTCCCACTCTAGGATTTATTTTTATTTATGTTATGGGACCATCCTTGTATAAAAAAGGAATCACCATTCTCAACCTCTACACTTTTCTGTCTCATCTCCTCTGATAATAAGGATGAGACTATTTCATCAAACTGCAAAGCAATCACATTGCTACCTATTGCAACAACCATACTATCCCATGAATCTGGTAGATAAAAAAACAAACTGATGCACTTATCTTTATATGAAATTTTTATATCAACTAATAAAAACTCGCTTACCACAATATTAAAGGCATTCATATTCCCTGTCACTGAATCTCCATCATTCATCCTCAGGCTATAAAATTTTTTCCATAGGAACAATTTATTCACTAGAGACTTAGATTGGTAGAAAGTCCCTAACTTGTCCCACAAAGCCTTCACCGAAGCTACCCCTGATACATTCAACAATACTAAATCTGAGATACACAACTGTATTGTGCTCTTTGCCTTCCTATCCAACTTCGCCCAGTCTTCAACTAACATTGTTGTTGGTTTAATACTCAGATCTACCACAGTCCACTATTCTTTATCCACTAGTAGATTCTCCATATTGAGTTTCCACAACTCAAAACTCTGACCATTAAATTTCTTGATCTTTATATTTCCAATTCTCATCATCTTCTTTCACCACAAGAATCAATCCCGCAGATATCCCACTGAACAGGGTCTACCACAGGCCTGAGCAAAACCCCTCAGTATCAAAGGCGTCCCTTTGAAGCCAAAACAACTCTGATACCACTTGTTGGGAATCATGATTTTTGTTATACCAAAACCCATAGGTGTTAGCCAATGATTGCATTGCCAGAGATAAGGATCCGCAAGAGGCAGTTTGTCCATGTCGTGAAACACGGGGGGAGCGTTGACTTATCCAATGCGCAACAATATCCCCCCCAATGCGAGTCAGGTGTGTATTGAACTCGTGACCTATGCTCTGATACCAAATGCAACCCCATACATAAATTACCTACATACAAATTCTAAAATACAAAATAAACAATGGCAAGAGCATAAAACATAAAAAATATATATATAAAAAGATATTTTCCCCTAGATCCCAAAATAGGACTATCATATTGAATTTTTATCATGTTCCTTTCAATGTTACAATACATACATATACATGCACCATAAACCTCAATCCATTAACCCTATATTAGAAAATAAGTGTAGTTCCCTTGACCGAATCTACAAAATACCATGGGAAAAAGACCATCATCCCCAAAACCATGCACAAAACCATAGGTAGGTTTTCCCACCTAATACAGGTTTCAAAGAAAACATTCCTCGAGGCGTTGCCCCAAACCCCATAGAGGGAGTCTACCACTCCCCTCGAACCCCCCAATAGGGGGCTAACATCCACCCTATGACCCCCCCACTATGCCCAATGCAATGTAGGGTGGGGTACCTTCCCCCCCTCTAATCCCCCGACATCACTACTGGAGTTAGTCATGGAAAGAATACAACACACACCCAAAAAATTCAAGCTATAAAATATTCAACATCTCTTCTATAATCACAGATTATGCTTCCTTTCCAGGCGTCTCATGTATATAGACGGTAAATGCTTGCTCAACACTCTGCAAACAGTCCAATGATTTCCTTTCAACTCGGGTTTCCTTGGTGATCCAGGTAATATAAACTATCATTAAGTATTTCCTGCCCACATATCAACCCAATTCATGAGTTAATAATATATTTAATATTAAAATTGTCTCATTAATAAGGTAAAATATCAGATCGATTATTAATCCATTTATAAAACTCCTTAGCATCCAAATTATTATAATATAAGCTCAAAAAGCTTGAAAAACTATATATCAAATAAGGAAATGAGGTGAAGAATTATACCAAATCCAAGGCACAACATCACCACCAAGCTTACCTTTTTGCATGTCCTCATACAATGATATGGTTGAGATGTAGTAGGGTTAATGGGTAGGCCAGGTAAGGATGCTCTCCATAATGTCTGAATCCATTCCTAAGTTTGATTTCCTAGAATGCTATCAACTTACCTACTTTTTTTACGCCATACTTGACCTTGTAATCTTCTGGAAGATTCCAAATTAGAGGAAATTTATACCTGCATCCAAGCCAACTGGGCCCCTCTGCTAAAACCAAGTGAGCATAGTCTCGCACTCTGCTTACTGCTACTCAAAAGTTTATGAAATTAAAGGGTTCCTTATTTTTTCCTTCATTAGTTGACATCTGCCACCTCTTCTTAGCAACTCGCAGGGCTTTTGTTTCAATTTCCTCAAAGTACTCAAGTCTAGTCCATAGAACATTGTTGTGAATACGCTCTAGGGCAGTGATAATGCTAGGACGCTCCATAAGCTTCTTATGCTTGATGAGTTTGCACAAAGGGATTTTCAGTTCTCCCTTGACCTAGAGGCCAAGGCCATTCTCCCTCCATTGGAATGAGTCATGCACTTTGGACCATTTTATTTGATTCTTGGAAAAGGAGATGAATTCTTGAAATTTCACATCATCGATGAAAGGACTGGGGTTTTCATCTTGTTGTTCTTCCAAGAAGAAGTTATGCACTTATAATTCACACAAGAAATATTTATTCTGATCATCCTATTGCTGAAAAGACTTAATAAAATTAGAAACATTATTAAATTCATAAGACTGTCCAGATCGAATGGCCTTAAGCTTGAGTAGAAGGTATCGCTCCAATAAAAATAAGGCATAATTGCTAGTTGGACATCTACAACACAGAACATTAGAATAAATGGAAAAAGCTTCCCTTGTCTACTCCAGCGAAGTCGGACTTGTACAGTCTTTACCTTTTTCTCCGTTGCTCATAATTTAGCCTAAGTTTCATCCTTGGTGTTTATTAATGCCTTAATTTTTTGAAGAAATTCTTGATGCTCCTTTTGGGGCATCACCTCTCCTTGATACCATGTCAAGGTTTCTTGTTTTCCTTCTAGTTTTTTATTTAACACCTAAATAGTAGCATCTAATATTCAGGGGGTATAAGATGGTACAGGTCATGTTTGAGTAGTCCTACCAATAAAAACTAACAATTATGTTTGAGTAGTCACTTTAGCATTCATCACATTGATGTCTAATACATCTAGGTCAGTCTGTGTTCCTATAGTAACAACAAGGGTTTCTTCCATCTTAGTTTCTGTAGAGGCAACAAAGTTCTCAGTTTGGACCTTAGATGTTTGAGTTTCTTATTTTCCTTTGTAATTCCTCTTTCTATTTCTTACTATTTTCTAAGTTGCTTTACTTTTCTCTGTAGTTTCTGATTTTCTTTTTTAAGAAACTGTGTTTCATGACCAATTTTTCCTCTTCTTTTTTGAACAATTTTTTCGGTCTGAATGACTAAAGTGGAGGGAGTAACAACGATAGTCTCAATTCTTTCAATTAAAATTTCTTTAGCTGTGGTGATGGTTATAGGTTCAACAGGGCCCTCATTGGATGGGGGCATGCTGACAAGATCTTCATTAGTCTCTTGTCTCACAACAGAGCATAAAGTTGTTCCTTCAGGAAGAGAACAAGGTTCCATATCAGTTGCAATGGAATCTACTGAATATTCTTGGAGGGGTATATCTCTAGGGTCTTCTAACGATTCTATAATGGCGGTAGCTACTAAACTAGAAGGGGAGATAGGAGAGTTGGGCATCGGGGTTTTCTCTAGTGGATTCCTTGAAAAACCTGCAACTTCGTCACAATTCCCAAACCTTCCAATACTTGGGCTATTTCTTCTTCATGCATTTGGAGTGAACTTTCTCAATGAGTTTCCTATATATCAGGAAACTCCTGGGATGTACTTTCTTCTATTGGGCGCACACTATGATCTATAGGGTTCCTTATTTTAGCTAGTCTGGATGAACTTCTTCATTTAGCAGGTAGGGAGAATAGAAGGGAGGCTATTCTCTTTTCAGACATGGTCAGCTTTTGTGTAGATGGGGTCTGGGTTAGTCCCTATGTAATTCCTTCACTTTCTATGTTGGCCTCCTCATTTTCTGTTGGTTTCTCAAATTCTACAATAGGTGTTTCAATTTGAGGTGGAAGCTCGGTGTTTCTCACAAACTCATTCCAACTTAAGTGAGCTTGGTTCAATTCTTTGACAACTATCAATTTTATAAGACAATGGTGGCTTACCACTGAACTTTGATATTTGGACCTTTTAAATATTCTAGCAATTTCATGCAGAAGTTCATTCAAAAAGTAAGGTATGTTTAGAATTACCTTATGTTTGAGTGTCGCCAACAACTTCAAATGTTGAGGCCTAACCACATCGTACCGGTCATCACAAATGATATACCTTTGCACTATTCCTACCAATTCCCTCCAAGGTTTTGAAAATGAAGCAAGATTGTATCCTTTGCCTTTCTAAATTAGTTCTTCTTCGTGGTCTAAAAACAACAATGCTGCACTCTGCAGCGGGGTATGCTTGTCAAATATTTTTTTTGCCTTCCATAGGAAGACATGTAACTTCCGACAGAATTGTTTCATTAACTTGTACTTGCCTACCCTTTACCATAGTTGTCCCATTACTATTTTGTAAAAATTCTAGAGTAATGACATTATCGAATCCCTGTAATTGGGAAAAATACTCTATCCAACCCATTCGCTCCAAGTTACTACGTGCCAGTTCAAATATTCTTAGTTGGGTTGGTTCCATATGAATCGATCAGCCACCCATCTCTGTTATTTCTCAAGAGTAATCTGAAGTTGTGTTCACAAAGTTTAGCCGATAACAAATGAAAAAAGTAACAATCATTCAGCAATTACCAAGAAATAAACATAAACACATGCAGGCAGAGTTACTGCAATAATTAAGTGTGTGAGCGTCTTGTCATATGTGTGCTTTTTCACCCCCCTCAATAAATGTAAAGGTCAACCATGACCTTTGATGATATAGTGAATCTGTGGAAAATCAAGAAATTAATTACCATAATGAGTAATCATCAAATCATCAAATTATCAATTAAGGGCATGTGCCGTGATGATAAGGTGTATTAAATGTAGAGATATGCTAATGAAACATAATTTGTGTGGAAATTAAATCATTGACAAAGCTCCAATCATGGGTAAAGTGAGTTCGCACCAAGAGATTATCAATAGAGAGAAATAATGTAAAATAGACTTGGAAAAGTTTTAAAGATTACATTGCTAATATATTATAATAAATAGTTGTTCACACATATATGAATTACTACCTTCGTGATGTGATAAATTTCCATGATAGTGCAAAGATTCTCCTTTATTATTAGAAAGGGATGGAAAATTAGCAAAATATTTGTAGGGTGGTTTTAACTATACTTCAATACCACAGTAATAGCCTCTGCGTCCATTAGCTATCCATAGCCTCATCATGGTTTCCTTTTGTCCCATTGACATGCTAGTTTCCCATTCCACTGAAAAGAGATTCATGAATTACTTTTTCTAGTTTTTTTGTCGAAAGGCCGTTATGGTGGCATGGTGACCAACTAATAATAATCCCATTCACTAGATCTTAACGACGCAAACCAACCGGCTCGTGATGAGACCTCTTGTCCCTTGACTAAAGTGTCAAAGTCCATTACACTATCTTGGTTACCAGGATGGTAATGTTGCCTTATTAAGTCTTATGATCATGTTATGCTGGCCCATGATGATACCTCCTATCCTTTTGCTAAAAAATATTTTCTCTTTTTAGCTTTATTTCTTTATGATAAAGGATTAGCGAATGAGGTGGCTCATAAACTCCTTAAGAGTTAGGGATGGTGTAAAAATTAATGTAACAATTACCCTTTTAGATTTCCATTTGTTTCAAAAGTTGTATTTATTGAGATCATAAGACTATAAGGAAGAAAATAAACTCCTTTGTTAGTAATTAAGGAGATATATCATGAATAGTTTGTGTAATTTTGATATCAAGATTGTTAAAATTTTGTTGAACTTTGAGAATTCAAATAGAGTGTTCTCCTATGGTAATGATTGGATTGATATAATATTTGTCTCCATGATGTGGGAAATTTGCTTCAAAATCAACATAATTATGCACAAAAACTGGTTATAACTTATGGAAATGGAAACTATAAGGGAACAACAATTGTGGCTTAAAGGAAAAAAAATGGTGCCCAAAGGAACAATAGAGCATGGTCAACAACTTGTGATAAAAGGGAAAAAGAATAATAACCCTTTTCCTTTTATTTCAATATTACTAAAATTTCTTTTATTTTATATCTATATATATATATAATATATAATTATTTTAAGCATATATTTCATAAAAAATACATATAGTATGTACAAAATAAGAAGAACTTTTGAGAAAAATCAATTAAATGTAGCTGTGGGGTTGCATCCCCAATTATCTACAACCTGCAAATTGGAATCACTACTTATCTGCTGGCATAAAGACTCTCGTGTAAGTGGCTGATGGTATAGATGGAATCGGTGTCCATTGGAAAGAAAGGAGACACCAGAACCATTAATGATGGTCAGGGTCATTGTACCGTTGTCATAGACTTTGGTAATCTCATATGGTCCTAACCATCTCGTCTAGATTTTTCCTTGAAAATCTTAGAACGTAGAATCATACAACAACGTCTAGTAGCATTTTTGAAAGTTTTTCTTTTTAATAAGGCAATCATTCCATTTGTCATTTTTTTTTAATGACAACAATACATTGCAGGATTGAAAGGCACATCTTGTCCAATTCATTAAGCTATTGTAAATGTTGTTGTTGTGCTTCTGTGAAATCCAATCCAACTTATTTTGCAATCTTTAGAATCCTACTTCCAAATTCAATAGGAAAATTGGGCTCCTTATAGAAAACAAGGTTGTATGGTGAGTAGTAGATGGCATTATGCCACATTGTTCAATAGGCCCCTAAGGCCTCATGGAGTTTAACTGCTCAATTCTGGTGGTTTGAAGATACTGTTTTGGTTAGGATTACTTCCAAAACCTTATTGGTTCTCTCCACTTGTTTGTTCACTTGAGGGCGGTAAGGAGAAGTGATTATGTGCCTAATATAATACTTATGTAAAGTAGCAACAATTTTATGAGCAGTGAATTGTGATCCCCCATCCGTTACTATTTCTCAAGGCATCCTGTATCTCATAAATAATTCAAATAAGAAACTAATGATTGCTTCTTTTGTATCTCTTAAAGAGATATTGCTTCCACCCATTTAGTCACATGATCCATGCAAATGAGGATGTATGCCTTTTGATTCAATGTTGGGTTAAAGGGGCCTATGAAACCCAGTGCCCATCTTTGATAGGGTTCTATTAAAAATTATGGCTACAGGGGCATCTCATCATCTTGAATGGGGCAACCCATTCTTTGACAATTATCACAACTCTAGACATACTTCTTTGCATCTTCAAATATCATGGGTCAATAATAGCCCATTCAGATTACTTTATGTCCAGTTATTCGATCAGAAAAATTTCCACCACATGGCCCATCATGACAAGCCCTAAGAATGTTGTAAATGTTGTATTCTCTTATGAATTTGTGGATTTGAAGGCCATACCCTTTATGAAAGAGGTATTCATCTATCCAAGAGAAATGTGCACTGAGTTGAATAATCAGTTTCCTATCCCGGGGTGGAAAATGCGCTGTTAGTTTTCCTGCTTCCAAGCAATTGGCCACATCAACATACCAAGGCATCTTGTGTAACACCATCCTCCCACATCTACCCAAGCAACCGACCGGCTGGAGTAAAAATACGATGAGAGGCCACTATGATATAATTCAACCTCCTAGGTAATCTTAAGGAAATGGAATCGATGGGACATGATACAAATTCATCCAACATCGTCAACAAAACCCTCAAAAGACAAGTCAACCACTCAGACAACCTGTCCCTAGATCTTACTATTATTCTAGACCTCTTAGGCCATAGTCACTCTCAATCTATGGGCAAGGGAGCGACTAGAAACCCAAAGTCACTCTCATAGGCTTGCCTCCTAGTGACTATGGACTAAAATTTCCAATTTTGTGCTAGTGACCCTAGGATTTAAGCCACATTTTTAGGCCCAGAGCCTAGGCTACTACCTAGAATGGAATGAGTTCTTAGAATTAGGAAAATTACGGGGAAACATTGAAGCAAAAGAAATGAGATGATCAACACCTTAGCTAGACCCCTACTAGCCATGGCAGGCATTTTTTCGAACACTTAGTAAATATGAAACATATAGATGTAAATAATATGTGGTCTCATACTTATATGAGATTCACTATGTATAATTGTCTCCTTATCACATTAGTTGCCATGTAATCCATTAGGCCATAGATACATTTATCATTCAACAAGTAAAAACATGGTCAGAGCCACAAATAGATGTTGTCATAAAATACATACATAACCAACATAGTAGGGACATAAATACAAATGAAATCACAACCATATAAACCACATATAATCCATCATAATTCTCATAGAGATACAAATAGAAATAACCTTTCATTACTAATGCAAAATCCAAACACAGGTTGGGACTTCCACATTCCACCTAACAGTATAATGGTTGAGCTAAATATTTCTTTAGCCATTCGCCCTTGTGCCATATTCCAAGGATGAATGTGGGATCTCATAGAACACATCAATCAAAACTCATCTAGATCTTCCAAAGGCCATCCACCTCAACCCATCAAACATTGAGTCTACCTCATGATCGAATATCACCAAAGCCATCATCAGATTAGTCTCCATCCAAGACTTCCAAGGCTTCCAGAGCATTTGTTCCAACCCATCTCCTAGGACTAGTAACTTAACCCAAGTCTATCATCGAGCTCTAGATCGTTTGTCCAAACAAGGCTTCTAGGACTAGTAAGTCAATCCACAGCTACCAATGGGCTTCTAGAGCATTTTTCCAACCAAGGTTTAAAGGACTAGTAACTCAACCCACCAAGGGATTCTAGAGCGTTTGTCCAACCAAGGCTTCTAGGACTAGCATCTCAACCCAAGATGTTACAGGGCTTCCAGAGCATTTTTCCAGCTAGAGATTCCAAGACTAGTAACTCAACCCAAGATGTTATAGGGCTTCCAGATCGTTTATCCAACCAAGGCTTCTAGGACCAATAGCTCAACCAAGCTAAGGAAACATGAGAACCAACAAAAAAAAAATAAAATAAACCCACAACACCATGGATATCCAGGAAATTGCAAGGTTGGGCAATCCATTGTCAATCCTGACCATCCTCCATGCCAATGATAGATCATAACCAAGAAACCACATGCATGTACCATTCATGCCAAAAATAGTGAGGAAAACATACATGCAACTCAATACTTGCAAGAAAATGTTGTTGTAGCTACTGATCCTAATGCCCTCTTGCACTTTTCTCCTCTTCCTTTTCCTTCTTGCTCTAAGAATCAAAGTATGCCACACCCTCAAAGAGTGATCCAAGAAAACTCTCAGTATCTAAGAGTATGAGAGAGAGAGAGAGAGAGAATAATGACAGAGCTCTCCAACACTGAACTGATCAAGTCTTTCCCACTGACCCTCAGAAGCCCATTTATTAATGAAGCCTCTATTTTCTTCATTTTCCATTATTTTCCTTCATTTTCCTCCTCACGTGCAACCTGTCACCTTTCACCTTCCTTTTCTCCTAATTTCCATTATTTTCATAAATAAATGTGCCAAAATACTTTTTTTCCTCTTTAATGCCTTAGTCATTGCCTTTGCCAATTTCATTAGCCATAATAAATCGAATCAACACCCATTAGGAATCCCCCACCATTTAACTTGGAATATGTGTCCCATCACCATGGTCTTATATAAATTTTTACATGGAATTTTCACCAGGGCTGTTACAGAACCCTCCCTCTTAGGGGAACACCATCCTTAGTGTTCAATGACACATACACCAACAAGATTGTTGCAAACAAAACATACTACCCATGGAGCTTTATAATACAGCTCGTTGTAGTATTTACAATGACCATCTATTAAAACAAACATGATCACAACATGAAAACATACCGCATAGTGGAGCTTTATAACATAGCTCATTACGTTATTTACAATGATCACATATACACATATGCACTTGATTCGACCATAAAATAACCATACTATCTATGGAGCTTTATAAATCTAGCTTAGTACAATATTTACAATACTATTCACATATCCACATTTTCTCAACCATCAAATAAAAATATCTGATTCATGCATCCACAACAAGGGAATCTAGAGGCTCACACCTCCACCCTCAAGTAATACCAAGATTCACCTCCTTCCCACGAAGTCCAGAATCCATTGCCACATTTAATCTAATCCTCAGTGAATAGTTACCAACATTGTTCTAGGGCGCACTCTCAATGTGCATTTGATTCCATATGGTAATGCTAATGACCAAAACAAATCCATTAGTAACTGTCCCTTCTCTACTACACAGTGCCTCGGGAAATCCAGTCACCCCTTCCATGCAATCACTCACCTTCCAAGTTCTGTTGGCACCTCCAACTCGGGCAGTCCATCCCTTGGCAAGGATTCCTCGCATTAGAAGATATAAAAACTAAGGCATATCCCTGCCTCAAAACCATCACACCATTCATAGCATGCTCATGTAAATCAATGGACACTATTGGGTGCTAGTGTCCCACAATGGCCCTGTTCCTGAATGCTTTACTAGCATACTATTGCATTTTCCAATTCCTTTTGTTGTTGCAAATCTCGCAATCGATTTCAATCACCCAATCAGGTATTTCATGCATTCTTGTACCAAGCACATAACTTCCATTAGATTTAAAATAGATTTAAATAAATTCACGTCATACCTCATTGGTATCTCGTCAGCAAGGACATTTGCAACCTTGTTCGCTTCCTGTCACAACAAGTCAAACTAGTATATTTGACCAAATAAACATGTATAAAAACATGTCATCAGGTTAGCTAAAAACATAACCATCATAGAGAAAAATCATAAATCACATGTAACCATCATAAATCAAAATCATAATTCACATGTAATCATCATATACCAGAACCATAAATCACATGCATAATAAAACTTAAATAATGTATCGATACTTGTCCTTTAATCGATCTTACTTTTGCCTTTGTTCTTATTTTGTATGCACACTGGATCGGTTACCACACTCGAAAAACCCCCAGTGCCTTATCCTCAACCAAGTGCACATATGCATAATGTGCATCACACAGATATGACCACACACGACATACAACTCCATGCAATGCATGCACCTCACCTGACATACAACACATACACCTACACCTAGTGTATGTACTTATACGTGCACAATGTACATCAGAAGACATTCATTCACACATAATGTGCGACACCACAAAATGCATACATGCACACCCACTATACAACACAACTCATACACCTAAACCCAGTGTACAACACAACATAATACATATGCCTACATCTAGTGTACATCACAATACATGTACCTACACCTGATGTACAACATAACACAAATACGTGTCTAGAGTGAAACACAATGAATGCATATGTCACAATACCATGACTACACAATGCACAGACATAGTACCGCATGCCAGAAACACTGTATGTATGACATACAATCAATCCCACATGTACACTAGTACTCCATGTACAGAGCACCACCTGCACAATGTGCACACTACATCACATGTACATAGAACCATCTACACAATGTCTAGACAACGCCACATGTACATTTCATCACTGTACAATGTGTAAACAATACCACATGTACACAGTACCGCACACATGACATGTACATGAAACCACACGTACATAATGCCACATTCATGACATGTACACGACACCACCTACACACAGTGCCACTTGTGTAACATGTACACAACACCACTTGTACAATCATGCACACAACACCATATGTACATAACGCCACATGTACAAAATACATGCAACACTTGTACATAACATTGCATATCTAACATGTACACATCATCATCTATACACAACATTGCATATCCAACATCCTCACAGTACAATATGTACACAACACTTTATATCCAACATGTACATAGAACCATCTATTCCCAGTACTAAATATGAAACATTCATTCAACATTATTTGTACTAAAATCCTATACACAATATTCCATAAACATCATGTACACATACTATGTATGCACAATACTACATGCACACCATCATCACATATGGAACGTGTACAACATGTATGACATATGAACAAAAGTTGTACCACACATCCAAAACCACATTGACACTTTACCAAGAAACCTTGCTTCCAATGTCTTATCCGTGCTTGTTCGAGCATGTTGCAAATCACACTGCTTTTACTTTTTTGATGCATCCCTCTATATAACCTATCCATAACATAAGAATAGGCATAATACAAGCATACAATATAACTTCATATTCACATGATACTGACCTCATATGTTTTTCATGACTACTCTTCCCACTTGATTCCTCATATACCAGGAATCTCTTCATGTCATTTTCCTGCGTAAGCAATCACTTCTCCATGACAATGATTCCTGATGACCTTGTTAGATAGTGACATAGATGCATGTACACATACATACATCATAAAATAATAATGATCTCATGAGTCAATGTCATACGTACATACATATGTACATATAAACATTAGCATAAAATAATCATGATTCATGGTCACCCTTTCAGACATGACATACATACACATCTACGTGTATACATATATAAACATCAACATAATCATGATCACAACAAAATTGTCAAATATTATAAGGTCAAGGTTAAGAGAACTTCCTTTATTCATGCAACACATGTGAAATATTGAGAACATCAGTCCCAACATAGCCGAGGCATCTGACACCTTAGATCCATTTACTTTACCTTTTTCTTGATTACATTTCCCATGATTGTTCTGTCATTGTCTTTTCACCACAATGGACCTAACCAGTCCAACTAACTGCAATAGTCTTCCCTTCCACTGCACTTAATCATACACTAAGCTTCATCCATGTCTTACATTACCTGTTTGGTATCACACAACTCTCTCTGAGCTCCATCAACTTTTCCTCTTTCCCAACCAATTCCCTAGAATCAAAACATAAAAGGCAAGAATGGAAACAACAACAATAAGAAAACCATGAAAACTAATAGTAGCACGACTTCACAAATGAATTGGTATGGCCATACTCTAGACATAAATAAAGCTACAAATGAAGCACAAGAAAATAAAAAAAGACCAAAAGCATAAGACTAACAACAAACACAATGACTCAATCCTGATGGTTCCCAGGGAAACTCAACTAGAGTCTTCTTCGATATTTCATGGCAACCTCTCTTTTGCCATGAATTCCCCTTCATCATATTTATATAAACACATAACTATTAGTGTGTAAATAAACATAACAATACATCAATTACCTTATCTTTTTGTGCCAAGGACATTGTTTGCAACTGAACACATCCACGCCATCTCTCAAGGGACTCCAATGCTTTGATAGATCCACTTGTAACTAAAGACTAGCTGATATACCTGTCAAGTACATGTTCATGAATCTAGCACATATCCACATAATGTCAAACAAAATTAAGGTTAAGAAGACTCCTTCTATGCAAAGCACTCATTCATTTGGAATTAGGTTTTCCAAACATAGCCAAAGGAATTCTTACCCAATTCCTTTCTTTTACGTTGACCCTATTGCAACTGAGTCTTACTATATATTGTCACATCACCCAATTTTTAGTTATATAAACACATCAATTATTACCTCACCACACTAATACGAAGCATGTTTCCTGCAACTGCTCACACATGTCAACCACATGTTCCAAATATCAACACAATCATATTTATCAATTCAAGTTCAACTTTAACAATAATGTCATAATCCATAGTCAACTCATAGTCATTAGACATAATGCTACATCTATCGCCTACTACACTCAAGTACCTATCAACTGTCTCAACACATATGTATTAGTACAAATATCTTAAAACAACATCATTGGAACACATACTCATATTATGCAATTCATCAAACATTCAACCAACTTGTAAACATACCATGTTAAATGAATCAACCAGATGATGTAATAGACACCAAACATTAAAACACCAAATAGATAACATAATAAAACAATAAAGCACCAAAGAAATACCTTAATGTATTTCAGGGAAGGCTATCTTGTCTCCACAATCAATATAGGTTAGCATAATACACCTTCACAACATATCAACTCAAACCTAAATCATGATATCAATAGCAGTAACTAACTAACATGTTCACATCATAAGCTCATAAGAATTTTTCATTCATGCATAACAATCACATATGTATGACCAGTATAGATTAGTATGACACCATATCACAAATATGTCATCTCGTACCTGAATATCACATCCATAACCATTTGCATAGGTCAAACTAAGTTAACACAATACATATAACATCAAGATATTCAATGCAACGAACATAACCATCACGCATATGACCAATCCAAATTAAAACATTAATATCTCAATGAAATAACCCTAATTATCAAGTTAACTAACATATGACAAAAATCATTTAACATATAACATGATCATCAACAACATGTGACCTAATAATCAAGCTAACTATCATATACCAACAACAAGCTTACCTATAAGATACTTCATTAATAACATATAACATAATCATCAGGTTGTATAATATAAAACAACAATATAAATGCATACAACTACAGGTTACTATCATTCTTGACTATCTGACACATGTGCATTAAATTATAATAATAAACTAACATCTATCATGAATGTAACGATAACATCAAAATACATGTACATAAACTTAATGTATATAAACCTAATGCATATAAAGATCCTTAACTTACATACATGCATACCAAACATACCATACCTATATGGTGGTCTTATCTTACCCCAAAGTCTGATGTTGCAACCTCACTTTGATAATATTCATCTCCTACTCTATCTCAGCCAACACATTAGAATCATAAAAACCAATAGCATCATGATGACCTAGATTGCATATAATGACTTCACAAGGCAGATTTGACCTACTATTAATATATAACTATAACCAAGACCATACATGCATAACAACTCATATATACATATAACACATGAGTAAAAAACTATATACACATCATTTTAGCTAAAGTTCGGTCATCAATGCATGACCATACCAACTACACACACCATGACCACATGCATGACAATAACAACCACCTCATGTGCACTTGATAATATGTGATCACTAACGTGCATAAAAATGCATAAGCAACCATACACACATGAAGACATACTCCATGACAACACCTTCAACCTTCACATGGCAACATATCTACAACCATGATCAACGCCATGCAATGAAATAAGCACATGGACTACATTCATAAGGAACACATATGCAACCAACATGAATGCATGACCAACACACAACCTAAGGAGAGCACAACCATGCTTTGATACCACTTTGTATCACCCTCCTCCCACATCTACCCAAGGAACTAACCAGTTAGGGTAAACATGTGACGTGAGGCCACTATGATATGATTCGACCTCCTAGGTAACCATAAGGAAATGGAATCGACGGAACATCACACACAGTCATCCAAGATCATCAACATAACTCTCAAAAGACAGGTCAGCCACTCAAACATCTTGCCCCTAGGTCCTACTATTGTCATGGACCTCTTAGGCCACAGTCACTCTCATGCTATGGGCAAGGGAGTGACCAGAAACCCAAAGTCTCTCTTATAGGCTCTCCTGCCAACAATTATGGACTAAAATTTCTAGTTTTGTGCTAGCGACCCTCGGATTTAAGTCAATTTTTCAGGCCCAAATCCCAGGCCACTACCTAGAATGGTGTGAATTCTTAGAATCAAGAAAACTACATGGAAACAATGATAAAAAATCAATGAGATGATCAATACCTTAGCTAGACCCCTACTAGCCATGATAGGAATTTTGTCAAACACTTAGTAAATATGCAACCTATAGGTGCAAATAACAGATCCAAGCATAGGGGTCTCATACTTATCTAAGATTTGTTATAAAGCATTGTCTCCTTATCACATTAGCTACCATTTCATCCATTAGGTTATAGATACATTGATCATTCAACAACAAGTAAGAACATTGTGAGAGCCACACATAGTTGTTGTCATAAAATACATACATAACTAGAATAGTAGGGATATAAACAATAATGAAAACACAACCATATAAACCACATATAATCCATCATAATTCTCATAGAGATACAAAGAGAAATAACCTTTCATTAATGATGAAAAATCCAAATCTGGGATGAGACTTCCAAGTTCTACCCAACCATAGAATGGCTGAGCCAAACCTTTCTTTAGTCATTCACCCCTGTGCCATATTCCAAGCATGAATGTGGGATCTTATAGAACACATCAATTAAAACTCATCCATGGCTTCCAGAGGCCATCTACCTCAACCCATGAAACACTGATTCCACCTCACGGTCGGACATCACCAAAACCATCATTAGATTGGCCTCCATCCAAGCCTTCCAAGGATTCTAGAGCATTTATTCCAACCCGGCTCCCAGGACTAGTAACTCAACCCGCTGATGTCATCAGGCTCTAGAGCATTTTTCTAAGAAAGGTGTCCAGGACTAGTAACTCAACCCACATGTATCATCGGGCTTCTAGAATGTTTGTACAACCAAGGCTTCCAGGACTAGTAACTCAACCCACTAAGGGCTTCCAGAGCATTTTTCCAGCCAAGGCTTCCAGGACTAGTAACTCAACCCACTAAAGGCTTCCAGAGCATCTTTCCAACCAAGGCTTCTAGGACTAGTAACTCAACCCAAGATGTTACAGGGCTTCCAGAGCATTTGTCCAACTAGGGCTTCTAGGACTAGTAACCCAACTCAAGACATTATAGGGCTTCCATAGCATTTTTCCAACCAAAGCTTCCAGGACTAATAACTAAACCCAAGCTAAGGAAGCATGAGAACAAACCAGAAACAAAGAAAATAAACCCACAACACTATGTTTATCCAGGAAATGGAAAGGCTAGGCAATCCACTATCAATCTCAGACATCCTTCATGCCAATGATAGATCATAACCGAGAAACCACATGCAAGATCCATGCATGATAGAAATAGTAACAAAAACATACATGCAACTCGGTACCTGCAAGAAAATCCCTCTGTAGTTGTTGATCCTGAAGCCCTCTTGTGCTTTCCTCCTCTTCCTTTGCCTTCTTTCTCCAAGAATCCAGGTATGTCACATCCCCCAAGAGTTCTCCAAGAAAGCTTTAAGTATCCAATATTATGAGAGAGAGAGAGAATAATGAGAGAGATCTCCAACATTGAACTGACCAAGTCTTTTCCATTGATCCTCATAAGCCTTTTTATTAATGAGGCCTCTATTTTCTTCATTTTCCATTATTTTCCTTCATTTTCCTTCTCACATGCAACCTGTGACCTGTGACCTTCCTTTTCTCCTAATTTCCATTATTTTCATAAATAAATGTGTCATAATAGCTTTTGGCCCCTTTAATGCCTTAGTAATTTCCTTCGCCAATTTCCTTAACCATAATAAATCGGATCAACACCCACCATGATGTTTCCCCCACCATTCATCTTGGAATACATGTCCCATCATTGTGGCCTTATATAAATTTTTACATGGAATTTTCACCAGGGTTGTTACATCTTGATTGTTACAACGAACAAGTGTTCGTCTGGAAATTGATCTTCCACTAATAAAGGGTTGTTTGTTTTAGGTACTGTAGACATAAAATATGCAACAAGATTTTCCTTTCCTGACTGAACCTTTATAGTAATGTCGAACTCCTGCAATAAGAAAAACCATCAAGTTTTTCGACCATTGGTAGTAGGTTTATTAGTTAAATATCTAATGGAAAAATGATCAATATATAGGAAGACTAGATATCTTGTTATATAGTGACAAAATTTGTTAATGGAATACATAACAACTAAAAATTCTTTTCCTGTCACTGTATAATTTAGCTCTATCGGTGTGAGGTTTTTTTCTATATAATAAATGACATAAGGCTTTTTGCCTTCTTCCTATCCAAGGATGGTTCCTATCGCTATGTCTGATGCATCTAATGAAATGTGGAAAGGAAAATTTCAATTTGGCCCTCCTAACATAGGGGTTGTTGGGAGTTTCTTTTTAAGTTCTGCAAAAGCACCATCACATCTGTCAGTCCATTTGAATTCAACATTTCTTGTCAAAACATATAATGGTGCTCCTAACTTTGAAAAGTTTGTTATAAATATACGATAATAACCAATGTATCCAAGGAAACTATGTACCTCTATAGGTGTACGAGGAGTAGGCGACGTAAGAATTACCTCAATCTTTGTTGGATCCGCTTGAATGACTATAGAAAAAATGTAATACCCCAAAACTACGCCTTTAGTCATCATCATGTGACATTTTTCATGGCTAAAGCAGAATCTAGTAGCAATGCATCATTCAAGGAATTTTTCTATATTTTTTAAGGCTTGTTCAAATTTGTTATCATATGGAGTAAAAGCATCCCTATACATCTCAAGTCCTTCAGTAATTAAATCATAAAAGATACTTAAAATTTCCCTTTGGGAGGTGGTTGGTCCATTGCACAGCCCAAATGGAAAAAATATATATGCAAATGTTCCCCAATGGAAGGTAAACGCAGTCTTATCCTAGTCTTCAGGAGAAATTTGAATTTGATTATAACCACTAAAACCATCCAGAAAGGAGAAGAATTTCTTTACAGTAAGAGTGTCAAGGACCCTATCTACAAATGGAAGGGGGAAATGGTTTTTTTGTGTAGATTTGTTCATTTATGTATAGTCCACACAAATTCTCCATTTACCATTTTTCTTAGGGACAACAATTAATGGTGAAACCCACTAGCTGTCTGAAATGGGATATATGAAATTAACATCCCAAACCTGGTTCATGTGCTTCCACGTGAGCACCTAGTACACAATCTTACAATGTTATCATAGTCTTCCTTAGAAATATCACATTGTCCCATTAAATTCAGTGTCTCTATCCATTAGTCTTTCATGTCCTTGATTAAAGTGATTTTAAACACT
The DNA here is from genome assembly GCA_000404065.3 of Pinus taeda. Classification (NCBI taxonomy): domain Eukaryota; kingdom Viridiplantae; phylum Streptophyta; class Pinopsida; order Pinales; family Pinaceae; genus Pinus; species Pinus taeda. The sequence goes on from APFE030935554.1 coordinate 44,847, forward strand.
TATCTAGGTAAAGCGGTGTAAGGTGATGTCTGTAGGTTATATTGAAATCTCTCAATGTATTCTTTTAAAGTTTCATCATCTCTTGGTGTCATTTTAAAAATTTCCTCTCTTAAGTCCCTAGATTGGAAATAATCTTGATATTTGGTAAGGAAAACATTTTTTATTTCATCCCATGAATTTATAATACCGCCTCCTAATCCCATAAACCAACATAGATTATCCAAATTTACACAGGAATACAAAAAATTACAATTATAACCATAAATACAAAGATGCAGTAGAAATAACACTTCATTTCATTAATATCAAATACTAAAATATGATTACAAACAAAATGGAAATAAGACTAGCTCGAGCGATGGTAGCTTATCTCTAAGAAGAGATGTGGTGGCTACATGCCTCTGAACGATGTTACAATGAGGCTCAAAAGCCTATTTATTATTGAGAAACAATGGAAAACCTTAAATATCCAAAAACCTAAGCCTAGGAGATGAAGCGCCAAATTATGGGTTCTGTTTGGGTAAATTGGTACATCAACTTCCTAGGGTCATAACTTTGGCATACGATCTTCGTTTGTGCGCAAAATACCACACTAGAAATATATAAATAAGGACTACAACTTTTGAATGACCAACATCAATCCATATTCCATGTCAGTCCCATTTTTCCCCAAAAACGTTGTTTAGGGCCTCAAAATGGCTTTGAAAGTTTAGGACCCGAAAAAACTGCCAAAAATAGTAAATTGTGCTACATATAAGGAAAGTGAAAAACTGAAAGAAAAAATGGTATTGGTCCAAGCAGAATAGGAGGGTGGCCACCAATATCCACTTGGATCATTCCTCCCCCCTTAGAAAGAAATTGTCCCCATTGTGTTGAGTTCCTCCATGAGATGAAGAAACTTTTGCTGAATTTGGTCCCTGGTGAGCCACTTGCCCTGGTGAAGGAGTTGGCCTGCTTTGACAACTCAATATAGTTGGATCATTTGCTATCAGTTGTTCTCGATCTGTGTGTCCATGATTCAATCAGTTGTGGCTTATTCCATGCAATCTGAATTTAACTCTATAGGTGTGAGTTGTTCTGCAATGTTTGATGTGTCCAACAATGGTGGGAAGTATGGTCGAAGGAGGTCCACATAGAACACTGGGTGCAGGCCAAGGAATGGGGGAATGCTGAGATCAAATGCATTGTCCCTATTAGCCTTGTTAATGGTGTAAGGAACATATTGGAGTTGTCTGAGTTTTCAATAGGCTCCGTTAAGGCATTCCTTCTGCAAATGCAACCGAACTTTATCATCTAAGTGAAACTTATGTGGCACCCGATTTTGATAATGTCATTGCTTGTACTTGGCATTTGATTTCTCCAAAAATTCGTGGACCTACTAGCATATATGTTGGATGTGCTCAATGAAACTATTTTCCTTATCAGCTTTGGACTGGATATGAGCAGAATCTGCATGAGTAGTTGCAAATGGTATGGCCACATCAATGGGACATATTGGCTAGAATCCCAGGCCCACCTAAAAAGGGTTTTGGCCAGTCGAGCTGTGGAGAGCCCAGTTATAGATATGATTGACATAGGGAAGGCTCTCATCCCATTTGCATGGATGCTTTGAGTTGTACATGCATCGAATGTGTTTGATCATCCTGTTGAAGATCTCTCTCTAGCCATATGTTTTGGGATGGAAATTTGTGGACTTAGTTAGCTTGGTGTCGAACATTGACCAAAGACTGGACCAAAATGTACGGAGTAACCTACTATCCCGATTTGAGATGATAGACTGTGGGATCCCAAAGGATATGCACAGTCATTCAAAGAAGAGTTTAGCAGTGGCTTCTGTTGTGATATTCTTCTTGTAAGCCGCCATAATGGCCATCTTCGAGAATCTGTCAAAAACCACAAAAATAAAGTTGTTGCCATGCTTAGTAGAAGGAAGGCCCGACATGTAATTCATGGAAACGGTTTCCCAAGGTCGAGTCGGGGTAGGCAATGGAGTATAGAAGCCTTGCTTCTTGATGGTCATTTTGGAAATGGAACATGCAGTGCAAGATCTGATGTACTTTCTGACATTTTGTTCAAGATTCAGCCAATAGAAATACTTCTGCAATAATGCCACCATTTTCTCAACCCCGAAATTCCTAGTGGCCCGACCATAGTGCGCTTCCCAAATCATCTTGGCATGCTCACTTGAAGGAACACAAAGGTTTCCTAGCTAACATAACAAGGCATCCTAGAGGTGAAAATATGGAACTTTCTGACCCTCCAAGAGCATCTGATATGTGTGGCCAAATTCTGGGTTGCTTTTGTAGAGAAGTGGCCAATCAGAAATCTCGTGCCCACAAGAGTTGAGCACGGTGGTTAACGCCATGATTGGTGGTCGGCTAAGGTAGTCTACAAAATTATTGGTGATACCATTATTATACTTGATATTCAAAGGGAACGGTTGCAAATATGTGGACCACTTCTAATGGTGATCATTCTGAAACTTCCTTTGCGTCTATATGAACTACAGGGGTTGGTGGTCTGTGTGGATGACCGTTTCCTTCACCAAAATGCAATGCTTCCATTGTCATTAGGCTTGCATAATGGAATACATCTCTTTGTCATAAGTGGGATACTTTTGGACTGTGTCTAAAAGTGTCTCACTGTGATATGCAACTGGATGCCCCTATTGAGTAAGGACTACCCCAATATCATAATTAGAGGCATCTGTATCAATCTCAAATGGGTGTTGCAATTATAGTAATGTGAGAACTGGTGCATGTAGGTTTTAACCCCATACAGAAATTACCTGCATACGAATTCTAAAACACATAAAATAAACAATGTGAGAGCATAACACATAAAACACATATACACAAAGATTTTCCCTTGGATCCCAAAACCGGGACTACCAGCTTGATTTTTCATTATATTCCTTTTAATGTTACAATACATACTTATACATGCCAAAGCATCCAATACCATGGACTGAAAACCATCATGTCCAAAGCCATGGACCATAAACGATTGCGTCCAAAAAATGTGTGTGAAAATCATGCACAAAACCATAGGTGGGTCCACCCAACCTAACATAGGGTCTAAAACCAAAATTTTCTGGGGCGCTACCCTGGACCTCATAAAGTAGGGTTACGGGTACCCCTTAAATCCCCTATGACCTCCCCTCTTCTAACCCCCGGGTAACTACGTGGACTAGTCGTGGAAAGAATATAACATAACCCAACATTCTCCCACTTCTTGTTTTCTTTCCACAGGGGGCCACAAGAGAGCTTAGTCATTTATCTAGCCCTGCAATGCCCATTGTTTCTCTACACCAAGTTCTCAGAGCTCACATATTTTTTCAATGCATCTACAGTATTCTTCAAAGTGTCCACCTTTACTAGCAACACCTTTCTGTCTTCTATCATATCCCTCACAAAGTGATACTGGACATCAATGTGCTTTGTCTTTGAATGATATGCGGGTTTCTTTGCCAAAAAAAATTGCACTTTGGCTATCACAGTCTATCCTTATAGCTCCTTTTACTAACCCCATACTTGAACAAAATCTCTGCAACTAAACTTCTTCCTTGCTTGCATGAGTGGCTGCCATGTATTCTACCTCTGTAGTTGATAGTGGCACTACAGATTGTTTCTTACTCATCCAACTGACTGCACCTCCGAATAGGTTAAACACATACCCACTTGTAGATCTTCTCTGATCTAGATCTCTAGTCCAGTTTACATCAACAAAGCCATGAATATCCATCATTTTGTCCAATATTGATCTTCCTTGGTAGCACAAACCATAATCACTAGTGCCACGCAAATACTTGAAAACCCGCTTCACTAATGTTCAGTGCTACTTCCCTGGTTTTGACATAAACCTGCTCAATACTCCCACTGCATGTGCAATGTTTGGTCTAGTATAGACCATTGCATACATCAGGCTACTCATTGCACTTGCATATGGAACACGGGACATGTCCTCTTCCTCTTCTTGTGTCTTGGGGCATTGTTCAGTAGATAACCTCACACCTACAGGAATAGGAACCTTCAGTGGTTTACTATCCTGCACATTAAACCTCTGCAATATTGTCTGGACATACTTCCTCTGGTTTAACCAAAGCTTCCTCTTTGCCCAATCTCTTTTAATTTCCATGCCCAAAATATAGCTTGCAGCACCAAGATCTTTCATGTCTATTTTGGAGGACAATTGGGTCTTCAAATCCTGGATAATTTCTTTGTCATTTCCAACTAGCAACATATCATCCACATACAAGACCAGATAAATAACACAGTCACCAATTAATTTA
>APFE030935575.1:0-18538 GCA_000404065.3 Pinus taeda
CACACCACCTTTGTAGGTTTTCCTGGAGATTTAGGTCTCCCTCTAGATTTAGATCTCCCACTTGATGACTTATTTTTGTTTCTGTTCTGGGACCGTCCTCGTACAGACAAGGCATCAACATTCGGGTTGTCCATATTTTTCCGTCTCATCTCCTCTGTCAGCAAGGCGGAGACTATTTCATCAAACTGCAAAAGCAGTTGCATTGCTACCTATTGCAATAACCAGACTATCCCACGAATCTGGTAGAGAACACAACAAACTGATGCACTTATCTTCATCTGAAATTTTAATATCAACAGATGATAACTGACTTACCACAGTATTAAATGCATTCAGATGCTCTGTCACTGAGTCTCCATCTTTCATCCTTAGGTTACACAACTTTTTCTGCAGGAATAGTTTATTCACCAGAGACTTAGATTGGTACAAAGTCCCTAACTTGTCCCACAGAGCCTTTGCCGTAACTTCCCCTGATACATTCAGCAATATTGAATCTGAGACACACAATTGTATTGTGCTCTTTGCCTTCCGATCCAACTTCTTCCGTTCTTCATCGGTCACTCCCGTTGGTTTAGTACCCGGATCTACCACGATCCACTGATCTTTATACACCAACAGATCCTCCATCTTAAGTTTCCAAAACTCAAAACTCTGACCATTGAACTTCTCAATCTCTATCTTTCCGCTGCTCGCCATCTTCTTTCACCACCAGAATCGATCTCGCAGATCTCTCACTGAACAGGGTCTACCACATGCCCAAGCGAAACCCCTCAGCAACAAAGGCGTCCCCTTGAAGCCAAAACAGCTCTGACCCCATAAAGTGGGGTTACGGGGACCCCATAAAGTGGGGTTACGGGTACCCCTCAAACCCCCTGTTAACCATGTGGAAAGAATATAACACAACCCAACACTCACAACGCAACTGGACGTCTTACAGGTTAAACAAAAACAAGCTTTAGCGGAACAAAACTTGGTCATTTTCTGCCGATGCTGATGGAAGAAGCACAACTAACGGGAGTGTCCATTAGACATGGTTCAGACATGCGCTATCTGTACCAAGGATCACGTCACTGAATAATGTCCATCACTTTTGGGGCTAAAAGCAGTGTTCAATGAAGCAGAAGAAGAGACAGAGCTAGTATATCTAATGAACCAACGTCGACAGTGGCAAGCCAAACCTACAGGTATGTCACAAGATGCATCCTAGTTCTTTCCTTCTTCACAGTTTAATCAGCAATAGAACCCTGGGTCAGCATGGTAGGGCCAATCACACTACTCGAATTGGCAACCTCAGCCATTCCCTATGACACCATGGTCAACTCAATCCTTTCTGGGTAATGGCTAGCCAAATTCTCATTTTACTCATGTTTAGCAAGGTAATCCCTATCAATCCCAGTGGCTTGCCTCCACTTCTCAAAATCCGAATTGGTCTAAAAATTTGCAGCGACCTTTGCGAATATCCAACGCTCCTATGGGGACAGGTCCTCAGCCTCAATCTGCATTGTCAGCTCCTTATTCATTACAACAAAATCCTCAGCCTCTTCTGCACCCTCAACTGCCAGCCCAACCGAATCCGAATCCCAATAACGGACCAGTCCAATTGGTGCAAATTGTAGAAAGCTCAAACTACGAGATTGAGCAAAAAGAATGTAATGAAATTAGATTGAGGTCAGAATGTATCATCACGCCTAAGGAAAACAGGGATCATCCATAAATTGAGATCAAAACACCACCTGTACATATACCGCCACATGTAATTGATATTGAAATAAAACGAGGAGAAGAGACATATCAGCAGAGTGTTTCGGAGGAACTCTTAGTCAATTCTCCCCCGTTCCTCGAAATGTTAACGATACCTAGGCCAATTGTTTACCCAGATTTTGATCTTGTAGGGGAACTAAAAATCCTTTGTATAAAAATTCTGCTCCTCCAGACCATACAAGAAATTCCCATCTATGCTAAAACAATTAAAGAGTTATGTGCAAAGAAGCCTGTGAGGAAAGCGAAAACTTCACCCACCATTCATGTTGTGGAACCTTATCTGATCTACTCTTGGGAGGGGAAACTCCAGTAAAATATGAAGATCCTAGGAATCCCATAGTGACAGTTCAAATATATGGCCACTCTTTTCCCAATATGCTAGTTGATCTGGGTGCAACCATTAACATTTTAACAGTAGAAACCCGTCAAGCACTTGGTATTACAGCGTTGGAACCAACCACCACCTTACTAGAACTTGTTGATCATTCAGTGGTAAGGATAGAAGGAAATTTACAAGATATTACTGTTTCTGTTGATTCATGGGAATATCTAGTAGAATTTCTTGTTATACACCTAAAGAGTTGATTGGATGGGAACCCTCTGATACTGGGTTGACCTTGGCTGGCGACAGCTGATGCATATATAGGCTGTCGGGAGGGAAACATGACTATTGCAAAGGGGGATGCTGTAAAAAATCTTCTTTTATATTCCCCTTCCAAACCAAGTCTACCCATTGTAAAAATATGTAAACAGCCACCAGCATACCTAGAAGAAAGCATTTGTTCACCACTCACAGTAGCAGAGGCACTAGAATTCAAAGATCAGACTGAAGATGATGTTATCAACAATTTCATCAATCAGCTGCTAATGTGAGAAATGTGAAGTGTCAAATGCTGAAAGCAATCCTTGATAATGAAGCCTTGGAAGATCCCTTGAAGTATACCGATGATCAACACATCCAGACGACTATTGTTCGTAACAGTAAGTCGGTGGAAATTGAGCTAGGCAAAGTTTTAAACATTAATGATAGCTTGGACAATGATCAGCAGTAAAAGCTCATTCAGGTCCTGCAAAAATATAAAAGGGCTTTTGCTTGGGATTATCCCGATATGAAGGGTATAGATCCATAGTTGTGTACACATCACATCTATACCAAAAAGGATGCTCGACCTATCCAGAAACCTCAGCGGAGATTGAATCCACACCTCAAGGAAATTGTGAAAGAAGAATTACAGAAACTATTGGATGTGAATTTCATTCATCCTATTTCGGATAGCAAATGGGTTTCTCCATTGGTGGTCATCCCCAAGAAAAATCGGAAGTGGCGTATCTGTGTAGATTACTGGGAATTGAACAAGGCAACATAGAAAGATCACTTCCCTCTCCCATTAATCGATCAAGTCCTTGATACCTTGGTAGGGAAGCAGTTGTTTTCCTTCCTAGATGGCTTCAGTGGCTACAATCAGATTTAGATCACCCTTGAAGACCAAGAAAAAACAACCTTCACCTGTCCCTAGGGTATGTTTGCTTATAGAGTATTACCATTTGGCTTATGCAATGCCCCAACTACGTTTCAAAGAGCTATACTCAACATTTTTGCTGACCTGATAAATGGAGGACTTAAGGTATATATGGATGACTTTACTCCATATGGGGATGAATTTGATCAAGCACTGCAAACTGTTGGACACCTAATCCTCAATGGGTTAGTGTGGAAGCCGAATGGACAAAAGGAGTCCAAGAGACCTTGGGATGTGAATCCCAACGGTCACATAATGTACTATAAATGTATATCATTTGTGAATAAAAATCGTACTGCATGTTTTATCTTTCATATCTCTAGCAGTCCATGTGTGTTTAACATGGTATCAGAGCGGGAGATTGCTGGTCTTGCTCCAATTTGAGCCACTGGTTTTGTGGTCTATATATATGTCAGTTCTGCGTTACCTGACCTCTGCCTTTGCCTGATTCCCCTCTGTCCTAAAATAACCTGCCTCTGTCGCACTGCACAACTGTCTATACTGAGGCCTAACATGTCACTACAGAGATATGCCACTGGTATGCGTCGATGAATGGTATACCTATGTGAGTGAAACGCTGTCTGAGTGAATGTTGAGTGAATGGTATAACTGCCTGAGTGGAACGCTGTGGGTTTTGAATGCCTGGGGGTTATCAGTCATCCTTTTGAAGGTGAACAGTCACTGTGCATTTTGAACGCTGTGGGTTATATGTTATTAACACTGTGTATTAACATATGCCTATCGAACGCGCTGTGCAAAATTTTGAAGCTCCGTAGTTCTGGTTGTGGTATATGGTTTATTTTAACACTGCTCATAACATGTGCTATGCTGTCCAAGTTTTTATTGCTGTCCAGATGAACTCTGCGCTGTGTGCTATACATCTGCCTGTCTATTTTGAAACTCTGTGTTAATACATATAACGCTGCGTGTGAGACTCAATCTTGAAACCCGTCCAGTTTTGAATGGACTCTATTCGCCCTCTCTCAGTACCCTCGTTCTTGTTCTTATTGTCCTTCATTGACATTGTTGTCGTTATTGTTTTTGTGTGATCAGACTATCAGGGATATGGAAACCATTTCCATTTCCGTCCGCAATTCCCACGCTCTTCCTTCTTCCCCTCTTATAGAGATCATGGAAAAGAGGCAGTAAGGATTTGAATCAAATCACATTTTGAGTGCGGTGAAAGTGGAACTTAGTGTTGAGGAAGAAAAGGAATCGGCCATTCTCACGGCTGTGGTTGTTGTGAGTCTTACGCTCTATACATTCTGGGCAGCAAGGAGTGGGCATCTGCAGCTTATAACAAAGCTGTGACATGGCTACATGAGTAGCAGGGGGTGGATCCTCACTTTGATAGCATTGCAAGGCGATACCATGATCTAGTGAAGAAGCAGGAAGGCATCCAATGGACTATCCGTCAAGTGGAAATGGATTTAAATAATGCTGGTGATCAACCAGCATTGTAGATCTGCTTCTAAATGTGCTATTGTTTACTTCATTTTGCAAGCCACTAATGTAGTTTTTGTTGTAACTTTATATGTAACTAATAAGTGAATTTCTCTCTACTCACATTAAAGGAGTTATGAAATCTTGGAAGTTTTCACTTCTGGGAATGTGGAAAACATAAATGTATGAGCTTCTACTGATTTGTAGATGCAACAGGTTAAAGGTGGTAGATGAAATTCTTTGCCTTCATCATAACAGGCAGTTTCTTCTTTCAGAAGTTCCAGAACGGAGAAGAACACAAAGACGGGAGGCATGAAGATGAGGCGGCACCATGGATGGACTGGTTGAGAAGCCTCTTTGTACGCTGTTGACTGTCAAACACTGAAAGAACAATAATGAGTTGAATTAACAATAGGTTGTAGAAGACTGAAAGTCGAGTTAATGAATGCCGGAAGGGCGGTTTTAAAGGAACTCAACAGCGTGGAAGATCTGTTTGGAATGAAATTCGATTGTCAAACTTTTAAATTTGCAGAATTGAAAACGATTTCCTTGTTTCATTAAGAAGAACAGTTCTTGTTGACGTTGAAGTAACTATGTTTATTAAGTTGCAGGTGGAAAAGCAGTGGAACACTGTGATCAATTTACAAGTGACAGGTTCTGTGTGCAAGAGGACAATGTGTGCAATGAAGTGCAACGAAACTTGGAAGGCGCTGAGCTGGTTGGAATATGTGTGAACAATTACTTTTAAATGCAATTGTTGAACGCCGGTAGATCGGAACAATTTGTCAGATCTATGTGCAGTACAAAGGATGGAACGCTGAAAACTGGATGCGGAAGTAGTAAGCGTTGCGTGGCCAGATTGTCCATGGAGGTAAGTGAATGAAATAACGGGTTTTTGTTTGCATTGAGATTTTGGTGACAATTAAAAACTAGAACAGAAGATTGTGCAAGTCCACGTGCAGCGTGGAGACATAAATAAATGTTCATAGAAGAAATCAAAATTTGTTATACTGATTCACAAACATGGCAATGAAGATATGTTGTGTGAGAAATGGTAACCCATGAAAGCGTATTTTGAAATCGATCTGCATCAATAACTTATCAGTTGAATTTTTAAGATAGCAAATGTGCATACACTGGATATGAAGTGATTTCAAAAGGGCAAGGGCGCACATCAAAGTTTGGGTTCTCATACTTTCCAAGTACTGAATTGAGTGCGTTAAAGTAAAAGGTGCATGATTTGGTTCTATGAATTGAATGATGAGTATGAAAGTCTATACTCATGGATTGGAAATGAACTTTTGTATAAAGTTATGTTTTAAGATTTGTGATTTGGGTTTATAAAAGCCTATGAAAAAGGAATAAGTTATGATAAAGTATGTGAGTTATCAGGAAGTATGGTGAAAGTGGGGATGTGTATTATCTCATGTGATATTGGCATGTTTAGAAGCATTTGAGTATTGTTTTGCCTGAAGGTGAGTGGATCGAGATTGATAATATTGAATGATTTTGAACATATATTGGAAAGCTTCCGCAGGTTGAAATGGGAAAGTGTGAATTGGCCAGTGATTGAAGTTTTTGATTCGGTAAATGCTGGGATGCATTCTTCTATGTTTTAGATATTAATGATCCTGGGTATTGCAGGCCTAGCCTTGCGTCACTTTTCCTCATTGTTTCACTATTTTTTGAGGATTAAAAATGGCTCCAATTAGTGCAATATTAGAGTTAGTGGACAACCTAATACTCTCTACTATGAATAATACAGTCAAAATCAGCAAGGATTTTCTCTCAGAAATTCAGACATGTCTACAAAATGCACATGAAATGATTGATTTTTTGTAGCTTGAATCACAGCTACAGCAAGAAGAGCTACATCAAAATAGACACCATTCTGAACCTGTTCAGAATATTGAGACAACCACCCATCAACAGCATGTTAATAATATTACAGTTCATTCAGATTTAGTACCAAACAAAGCAGCAAGGTTACATGCAAATGCAGAAACTCAGTCTGCACTTCCCAAGCCCATCATCAGACCTTGGGAACAAATTGTCCACAACAAGCACAGAACTGGTCTTGGATATGACAAGGACTTGTCCTTTCATATTCCAGACTACGCCAAGCCCATTCAGTTTTAGAGTGCTGGATTCATTTATGACAGTTCACCTGCTACTCATGATAGTTCATTGTCAGTTGTTCCAGATTCTGCCCCGTTTCCACAGCAACAACAACAACAGATCGTGAAATGCCAACACTGTGACCGAGTTGGCCATCTGAAAGATCACTGTTTTGATCTTCATCCATGTAAGCAGTGTCATAAAACCACCCATTCTTCACACAGATGCTTCAGCAACAAACGTCCTGCAAGAACAAAGATTCATCTTGGATGGATCGCTTCTTCGCAATGGGCATCAACAGCCAAGAAGATATTCCAAACACATGTCAGAACTTGTTCCAGAATATTGAACAGTCTTGCAGTTGAGTTTTGTCCATCATCTCACCTTGTATATGACAAGGGGGGAAATGATGGTCATCTACAAGCTTCAAAGCCACATCAAGCGAGCCTGAGCCACAACCTGCCATACCAGTTTCAGAGTTGTAGCCAGAGACAAAGATGCCCCTGAACACGCCTTCAGTTGGCAATCTGGGACACTTCCTCTAGCAGAAGACTTCAGCTTCTTGCCAGTTTTGGAAGAGTTCCGGGAACAAAATTGAGAACACTTCCTCTAGCAGAAGACTCCAGCGTCTTGCCAGTTTTGGAAGAGTTCCAGGAATTGCATTAAGCATTCCAGAGTTGTTGGTCATCCTTAAACCATCAAAGGTTGAGACTTCCCTTTTCAAGTTGAAGTTTTACCTTTTATGCGGGGTGAGACCTCCCTTTTATGGTTGAAGGTTTCCCTCTTTAAAACAATAGGATCACTTCCTCTAGCAGAAAACTTCAGTTTCTTGCCGGTTTTGGAAGAGTTCCGGGAACTACACTAAGCGTTCTAGTGTTGGTGGCCATCCTTAAACCACCGCCCTTTATACCAACATTTCAGAGAGCACATTCAGCCTAGTGCTGCCATGCATTTTTGCACATTTTGTATTACAACTCTCTTCTTGGACTCATACATAACCCTTCGGATTAAGGGGGGGAATGTTGGACACCTAATCCTCAATGGGTTAGTGTGGAAGCCGAATGGACAAAAGGAGTCCAAGAGACCTTGGGATGTGAATCCCAACGGTCACATAATGTACTATAAATGTATATCATTTGTGAATAAAAATCGTACTGCATGTTTTATCTTTCATATCTCTAGCTGTCCATGTGTGTTTAACACAAACATTTGAAAAGGTTTTAGAACAATGCATTGCTACTAGGCTGTGTTTAAGCAATGTCAAAGGTCACATGATGATGATTGAAGGTGTAATCTTGGGACATTATATTTCTGCAACAGGGATACAGATAGATCTAGAAAAAATATAGGTAATTATTTCACTGCCTACCCCCTGTACTTAGATAGAGGTACGTAGTTTCCTGGGATATGTAGGCTATTATCGCAGGTTTATTAAAATTTTTTCACAAATTGCTGCACCTTTATATGCTTAAACTGGAAATGTTGATTTCAAATGGTCTGACAAATGTGACACAACTTTTATTGGTTTAAAGAAGCTAGTCTCAACGGCACCAGTATTATGTGGACCAAACTAGGAGTTTCCTTTTCACATATCTACGGATGTGTCAGATGCAGCTATAGGCACTGTCCTCGACCAAGAAGAGGTCAGGAAACCTTATGCTATATATTATATTAGAAAAAATCTTACTCCTGCAAAACTTAAGTATACAGTAATAGAAAAAGAATTCTCAGTTGTTATTTATGCAATAAACAAATTTAGACATTACATAACTACCTACCAAGTTTTTTTGTATATTGATCTTTCTACCATTCGGTATTTAGCTAACAAACCTCTCACAAATGGTTAGGCGACTCGTTGGCTATTTCTTTTGTAGGAATTTGACATTACTATCAAGGATCATCTAGGGAAGGAAAACCCAATTGCTGATTTTATGTATTGAACCCCAAAGGTAAATGATCCACTGGTAGTATACGACCAATTTCCAGATGAACATTTGTTTGCCGTGACATTCAAGACGCCATGGTACATAGATGTGGCAAATTATCTAGCAGTGGGGAAGTTTCCCAGGCATTTGACAGCAAGGGAGAGGAAACAGATCGTTTAGCGCAGCACCCAATTCTCTTGGATTGGTGGATATATTTTTCTCACAGGATCTGATATGTGTATATGGAGATGCATTTGCGATGATGAGATTTATGACATCCTGAAGATTTGCCATGACTAGCCCTGCAGAGGACACTTCGCAGATCGAAGGACAGGGCATAAGGTACTACATATGGGCTATTATTGGCCCACTATTTTTAAATATTCTAAGAAAGATGCCCAGGCTTGTGATAGTTGCCAAAGGATGGGATGAACTGGCCAATCTGATGAAATTTCACTGCAACCCCAACTAGTCATAGAACGCTTTGAACAATGTGCATTGGACTTTGTTGGCCCATTCCATCTGCCATCGAATTAGAAATCCTACAAAATGGTTGCCACAGATTATGTGTCAAAATGGGTGGAAACAATAGATTTACCAAGAGCTGCATAGGAAGCCGTGATTAACTTCATCTTTGGGCTATTCGTGCGGTATGGTTTACCATGGGAAGTGATAACAGACGGGGGAGGGAAATTTGTAGGACACAAGATTACTGTAACTCTCAGAAACCATCACATTACACACAAGATCACTTCCCCATATCACCCGTAGGCGAACGAGCCAGTGAAAAGCACCAATAAGGTCATTGAGGCAATTCTGACCAAAATAGTCTCAACACATCGGTGAGACTGGGCTGATAGACTGCCAGAGGCCTTGTGGGCCTATCGCACGACTTGAAGGAATACTAATGGATACTCTCTGTACCAATTCGTGTTCAACAAAGAACCTATTTTTCCGATCGAATTCAAAATAAAGGCTCTAAGAACGGCTCAGGAAGCGGGGTTGTATTTAAAAGAAGCCCAAACCAAGTGACTTCAACAAATCAACGAACTAGATGAAGCTCGATTTCTAGCTTTGCAACGGACTACAATTATTCAATAGCAAAGGGAAAAGTGGCACGACAGCCTTATCGAAAAGAAGACATTTCAAAAATGGGATTGGGCACTCTTTTACGACTCAGGTTCTAGGATTTTTTGGGCAAGTTGCAAACAAGATGGCTCAGCCCTTATGAGATTCAAGAAGTACATAATAATGGCACTCTTACTTTGACTACCATTGACGATTCTAGCCATTCTTTTAAGGTGAATGGGAATCGGGTGAATATCTACCACAAACCACTCACCAAGGAGTCTTTCTACCAGCAGGTATGCAAGGACCCCTCCATGCAAATATTAGTTGTAGACAGTGATGACCCCACAACTTTTCTTTCAAAAAACTAATATTTAAAAAAAATTGTAAATAATGTATATATTATTTTTGATTGATTGCAATTCAGTTAGGTATCACCATGTAAATATGAGGATTTTTCTTGTTTTAGGTGCTTGGTAAGTGTTATTTATCGATTGAATGATTGTTTTTTAATAAATTGAACAACGCTTATGTTTATGTGTGTGTTGTTGTTCAGTCAATTGAACAATTGTTGTTCAATCAATTAAAAATGCTTATTCTTTTGTCTGGGAATTGTTGTTCAATCAATGGAACAACATTTTTGCATTTTTTATTTTGCGGTTTAAACGATTGAACAATTGTTGTTCAATCGATTGAATAACACTTCTGCTTTTTTTATTTGTTGTTTGTTGGCTTATTGGGGTCTGACCTAGGTTTAGAAGTGTTTTAGCCAAACAAATCCCGGAACTACCGGCCCTTTCGGCAATAGTCCACGGTGCACGGACTGAGGTCTCACCCGAGGTAGTATGGGAGGGTGATGGAACCAGGTTTCCACACCCTAGGGATGTCTTGATGAGGTCTAGAAAGGTCGCGATCCGATCTGGCGTGCTCGTGCTGCTCCGTGCAGTCGTCTGACCTTTGCGTAGCTTTTGGGTATAGAGTACGAAGAGGCGTTGTATAGATCCTTTACCCTTACTATGCTATTATTATAGATCTGACTTAATTTTGTGGGCCCAGTAATCTTATCAATCAGTCAATAGTCACAACAAGTGCGTGCAACCATAAATAGTAAAGAGATGCATAAGAATACAACAAAAGCATAAACACATAGATCTATAAGCAGATGCACAATATTTCAGAACCAACTTAGCTTTTATTAACTTCTGTTCCGTTATAATCCCACTCGACCTTGTGCACTCAGCTGTAGGGGGTCCGTGCACACAGCCGCGGACTCTACCAGGCCTCTGCGCATACAGCTGCAGAGCCTCTCTCTACTACTACGACCTAAGACTCGGAGTTACAGAATCAGAGTGAATATCACATTCAAAAACCCATATCACTTTAGATCAAGATTCAACCCAAAAACTGCTTTCTACACTTAGAACCTAGCTCTATTTATACATTCCCATCGTCCGCGGACCATGGGTATGCCGACACATCTTCTATTAAATTACAATATTCTTAGGGTGGACTACCCTAGACTCTCACGCTCCGTGCCTGCATTTTGTAGAGTCTTTACATTACATTGACCCAAAACTCACTGCCCAACAGGCCCCCAACACAATCATCGTGACTCGTCCTGAGTCACTCGGTTGGTGTGGCGATCTTTGCTTGGAGTCCATCCAACAACTTCTGCGCTTTGCGGACATCTGCCACACATTCCTCCACTGTTTCCTAAATCAATTGTGCACGACTCTCTGATGCATCACGTACTCCCGGGTGGCAAGGTATCTTGGTGCTCAATGCTCTGTAATGGCTCAAATCTCAAACAACCAAGTGTTTCCTCAAGGCTACCCCACGGGATTTTATAGTAACTTTTGAATTTGAATTCGCCCATTCCCTCCACTTCTGAGTCATTAATACCTTCTTAGCGGAAGATCATCCCGAATCTAGTTCTTAAATCCTGTCTTGATGGCCCGCTAGCCACTCCTTTCTACCTTAAATTAGACCTCTTGTCATGAACAGTGACATCAACGGTCACTTCCCAGCCTACCCACGCGGCAGCGCAACCCCTTATGCGCAACCGCGATCCCTGTGACGTACCACTCCTGTGCAGAACCTCCTTTCCACGCAACTCTCCTGCAAACTTGTTTATAGTCTCGCGCCTTCTTTCAACTTCTTGGAGTGCTGAGACTGTGCTTCCTACCAATAGTCAGGTGGTCGCACCCCCAGTGCAGGGCTTCAATTTTCCTGCTAGCCCGCGCTGTAGGAACCCTTCAAATACCCTTGTGTCCTGTGGTGCGTCGCGTTCTTCTTTGTATGGTACGCTCCCATGTTTAGTAAGGTGCAGTCGCAACCATGACAGCAGGGTCGGAACTCTTTCTAATGCAATAGTAGGGCTAGCTAGATTTGGTCCCATCATGCTTAGTTTCTCATGGCCCGCTTGTGCGACTTCCGTTTCTAGTTTGCTGATTTCCTTGTCCAATGTCATGCTTTTCTTCCTCATCCGTGCCCACTCTTCATAGAGTTCGCGAAGTTTCAAGCTCCCTCGCCAAATGGCTTCCTGTAACTGCCTAATTCCTTTACCCAGGTCCTCGCTTCCTGTCCCTACTACGGGAGCTGTGGTCTAAGGATTCATGTGCGTCCTCCTGGTTTCATCCCTTCTTGTCAATGATGGGGTCATTTCCGTGCTCCGGTTTTTGCTTATGGTACTATAGGCCCATCGAACCACTGGTACGCGCAAGTCCCAGTCAGTTCGTCTCATCTAGTGAACTCTATTCATGACTCCGCATAGCTTTTTGAATGCTTCGTCGCGGAATGTTTGTGGAGTGCGTCACCTTCCCCGCTACCATATCGAGTTCTAATTTTCGATCCTTAGTCTGGGAGGTGTTTGCACAACACATGTCTGCATCCATCGACATAGGTGGGCACGTAAACTACTTCGTCCTAGCTGCCCAATTCGCGTTAAACGCTGAGGACTTCCAAACCATAAGCAAATCCACCTTCTACATTCATGCTAGTTCCCCATAGTCTTCTGATGTGTACTCTGCCATTGTGTGGGTGTCGAACGCAGTGCCTATTCTAGCACACCATACTACTGTTGTTCTGATACTGCACTTTCACATTGGTCTAAGGATTCCTCCACGTTTGGTACCCCATCATCTGTTGGCAGTTCCCTTGCTTCGGTCGTCACGCACTGCAGTGATCTAATCATCATGTTGCAATTCAGCGTTGTTACTTCGTGTAATCGGTTCTGCCAGCATTCTATTTCTTCATCTAAATCCGAAGTACAGGAACTATCACGCTCCCATGAGATTCTCCCATCTACTATTAGGTTTACCCAATCCTGGTCTTGTGCCGTTCTTTGGTAAATGAAATCTAGCTCATCATCACTGTCATCTTCTCACACAGGTTTAGTGTAGCGCTCTCCTTCAGGTGGGTCTAGCGGAATTATTACATGTAGAGACTTTTTCTCGAATATCATCTTCCATTTCTTCAGGTTGATGACTCCATTCATATCAGTGGCCTAGTCTATTCCTAGCAATGCGGGATACAGATTGTTGTCATCAACAATTTCTATCACCTCAAAGTCCATCTGCGTGCTCGCACCTTCGATGTCCATTATTACCCCTTGCAACCTTCCCATGGGCAAGATATTTTGTTGGTTCGCCCTCCGTAATTGAATCGGGGACCACTGCAACGTGGGCCTGCCCATGCATTCCCATGTTTGCTTTGGTAACACATTCATGTCTGAACCCAAGTCTAGGATTACCTGATCCATTTCATACTTGCCAATCTGTGCTGTCAATCTCATTTCCCTCCCATTGCACAATGCATGCCTTCCCAGTTTCCGAACTATGCGCGGTTCACCCGATCCTGCGCACCTAGTGATAAGTTATTGTAGTCCTTTAACTGCCTCATTGTTGCGTAGTAACTTCTTGCATGTCTCTAAAAAGGTAGTAAGCATAGAAGGATCCATTCCTAGCTCTGGTTGATCCTTACTACCTGAAGTAGAGGCCTTTGTGAAGCTCTTCTTAGCTTCCATAAACGTCTCCTTAGCGTGTTCCAAGTCAAACTCGGGTTCCTTTGTAGGATCCTTGTGAACCCATGTACCTTCATTGGGCTACTTCCCCTTATCTTCCCCTGTAGTCATGCCACTTCGAAGCACCATATTCACATTTGGGTCTTCTTTGTGTGGTTCAGACCTCAATATTTGGATATTCTGGGTCAGAGTAGGCTGTAGTACCCCTTTCTCGCGCATCTGTGCGATCAACATTGGACAATCTACTATTTCATGATCAAACTACTCACAGTATGAACAATATAGTCTCATCGGATTGGTACAATTGCGAGTGTAGTGCCCTGGTCCTCCACAATTGTAACAGATTAGCTGTCCACGACCCCTTCCTAGCCCCATTCCTCCTCGTCCTTGACCTCGCCCTTGAAATCCCCCGTGCGCCATCCCTGCTGCTAGGTCGAGGGCTCGCATTTCTATCTGTATTTGATAGGTTGGGGTTCGATCCATCATTAACTCGTAGCTCTGACAAGTACGCTCCTTGTGGCCCACTGATCTACATAAATTGCAAAACAGCTGCTGCGGAGTCTGTCTATACTTCTGCAACAAATGACAGTTGTCCGTCGTGTGCTTTCCTCCCACCTGACAGATCGCGCACCAGAGCCCAGGTGCCGCACTTGGCCCTACCTATGCCTATGGTCTCAACGGAATTGGTCCCCCTCCTGCCAAGTAGTTCACAAATATTGGACAATGATCCTTGTCATGGCCCTGGCCTTTACATTTTATGCACCACACTTCTTCACGCGCCCCTGGTTCGGTGCCCTATCCTGTTTCAAACTTTGCATTTCCAAGCATAGGTTCTATAGTTGCCCGTGGATCTGTTGGACTCCCAACCCCGGATCTTGTATTGGTGTTTCATGCAACCTCATCGCCATTTCTACTGCTTCGGCCTAGGCTGAAAGATTCTGCTATGACAGCGCCGTCCTCAAGTGTGGTGTTAAAGACGCCACAAACCACGTGTGGTGCTATGCATCCGTTAGTGTCATATTAGCCTTGTGGATCATACTCTTCAGTGTTTGATCCAGATCCCAAGGGGTCTTGCTTGGAAGCATCACGATCTCTTTAAATTTGATGATTGTCTGTGTCTCTGATTTCGGTCGGCTAAATTCTCTATTCAACACATTTTGGATCTCCGCTATTCCTTCATTTGGGTGATCATTCGAGTGCTTGATATACCATGTCAACACGTGATCCTGTAGCGTGCTTACCAAGGTGGCCTTCTTAATGTTGTCATTCATGACCCCATGTGCTTCTCACACTTCTCTTAACACGAACTAGAACTGATCCGGATCCTCATTCCCTACTTCTCTGAATACGGGTAGCTTGAATGTGCTTGCCATGCTGCACTGCAGGTTTGGTGGAGGTGGGGTAGTTGAAAATGGAGGTGAAGTAGGTGATGGCGTAACTGGAGGTGATAATTGTGGAATGCATTTCCTTATCAAACTGACCGCACTTCTCGAAGAAACCCAAGTGCGCTCTTCCTCGCTTTCTCGCGGAGGGGAAATTAAGGGATTGTTTCCTAATCATTCGATACTTTGTAGGTATTTTCGCTCCGCGTTGTTCCAATCATTAATGTATTTGCATAACCCACTTCTCACATAACAACATCTTAATCCAGGTATTCAGGGATACAATGTACCTACGTCATGGTCCTTTGAGAAAACGTCATTCTGCTTCGCTATAGATCATGGTTGTGTCTATCGCGAACTCAGTGATAAACCCCCTTATTATCTGGTCGAGCCAATGTTCCACGGCCCACGCGATCTTATCTTCTGATGCCTCTAGTCTGTGCACTAACTCTGGAGTCCACACTATCGGTTGATCGAGCTTGTACCTTCCCTGGTTGCTGGTTAACCTCCTGATCCAATCATATAGCTCTGAAGAGAAGGTCACGAAGAAGATCTCATGAATTTTCGTATATACATAGCAATCCAGCCACCTCTTCTCGAATATCTATGGAGTCCTGCTTTCCTGTGTTACGAACTCGTGAAGCTTCCGATCCAACCATTCTTCAATTTCCTTCTTTGTAGGGTTCCAATGTTCCGACATCAGACATCCCTTAGGCAGATCCCAGTCCCGACAATGGAACCATTTGTTGGCTTATTGGGGCCTGACCTAGGTTCAAAAGTGTTTTATCCAAACAAATCCCGAAACTACTGGCCCTTTCGGTAATAGTCCGCGGTGCGCGGACTGAGGTCTCACCCGAGTTAGTATGGGAGGGTGCTGGAACCAGGTTTCCGCACCCTAGGGATGGCTTGATGAGGTCTGGAAAGGTTGCGATCCAATCTGGCGTGCTCGCGTTGCTCCGCACAGTCGTCTGACCTTCACGTACCTTTTGGGTATAAAGTACGAAGAGGTGCTATCTAGATCCTCTACCCTTACTGTGCTATTATTATAGATCTGACTTAATTTTATGGGCCTAGTAATCTTATCAATCAGTCAACAGTCACAATAAGTGTGTGCAACCATAAACAGTAAAGATATGCATAAGAATACAACAAAAGCATAAACACACAGATCTATAAGCAAATGCACAATATTTCAGAACCAACTTAGCTTTTATTAACTTTTGTTCCGTTACAATCCCACTCCACCCTGCGCACTTAGTTGTAGGGTGTCCATGCACACAGCTGCGGACTCTTCCAGGCCTCTGCACACATAGCTACAAAGCCTCTCTCTACTACTACAACCCAAGACTTGGAATTACAGACTCAGAGCGAATATCGCATTCAAAGACCCATATCACTTTAGATCAAGGCTCAACCCAAAAACTACTTTCTACACTTAGAGCCTAGCTCTATTTACACATTCCCATCGTCCGCGGACCATGGGTAGGTCGACACATCTTTTATTAAATTACAATATTCTTAGGGCAAACTGCCCTAGACTCTCGCACTTCGTACCTGCATTTTGCGGGGTCTTTACATTACATTGACCCAAAACTCGGGCTACAACCCCCAAAAATCTGCTATGGGGGGATCCGCTGCCCAACATTGTTCAAACGATTGAATGATTGTTGTTCAATTGATTGAACATCACTTGAATTTTCCTTTGTTGATATTTGTTGTTCAAACGATTGAACGATTGTTGTTCAATCGATTAAACAACACTTTTGTGCTTGTTATTTTTCAATTTTCCCCGTTCAAATGATTGAACGATTGTTGTTCAATCAATTGAACGATTGTTGTTCAATAGATTGAACAACACTTTTGCGTTTTTTGATTTTCGTTGTTCAAACAATTGAACGATTGTTGCTCAATCGATTGAACAACACTATTGAATTTTTCAATTTTCGTTGTTCATACGATTAAATGAATGTTGTTCAATCGATTGAACAAAACTTTTGAGTTTTTCTTATTGATATTTGCTGTTCAAATGATTGAACGATTGTTGTTCAATCGATCGAACAACACTTTTGTGCTTTTTATTTTTTCAATTTTCATTGTTCAAACAATTGAACGATTGTTTTTCAATCGATTGAACAACACTTCTGCGTTTTTTGTTGATATTTGTTGTTCAAATGATTGAACGATTGATGTTCAATCAATTGAACAACACTTTTTCGTTTTTTTTTTCAATTTTCGTTGTTCAAACGATTGAACGATTGTTGTTCAATCGATTTAACAACACTTTTGCACTTTTTCAATTTTCGTTGTTCAAACGAGTGAACGATTGTTGTTCAATCGATTGAACAACACTTTTGAGCTTTTATTTTCAATTTTTGTTGTTCAAACAATTGAACAATTGCTTTTCAAACGATTGAACAGTTGTTGTTCAATCAATTGAACAACACTTTTGCGTTTGTTTCCTTATTCATATTTGCTATTCAAATGATTGGATGATTATTGTTCATTCAATTGAACACCACTCTTGTGTGATTTCCTTTTTTATTTTGTTGTTCAATCAATTGGACAACGGTTTATTTTTCTTTTCGATTTTGTTGTTCAATCAATTGAACTATTGATGTTCAATCAATTGAACAACAGTTTGGTTTCCTTTCAATTTTGCTGTTCAATCGATTGAATGATTGTTGTTCAATCAATTGAACAGCAATTTTGTTTTCTTTTCGATTTTTCTATTCAATTGATTGAACGATTGTTCAATCAATTGAACAACATTTTTATTTTCTTTTCAATTTTGTTGTTCAAATGATGTAATGATCACTATTCAATCAATTGAACAACACTTTTGTGCTTATTATAGGACAAACTGTGATTTCTTTTATTAATTCGTTGCCGATCATTGTGCCATCTTTCTCTTTTTCTTTTATGTTTTGAATAAACACAATCTGGGTGGATTTGTGCCTAACATAAAGAAAATCATTAATGTCAATACCATTATGACCTATGAAGCCTCTTGATGGTTATCTTTATTCAAAATCTGATATGGTGCATCTCTATAATGACCGGCTAAACATTTTTTTTCTTTGGACACATCATAAAATGATTCATTATTTTCAAGCCATGTTGCCTTATTTACCACATTTCAAATGGACAAGTCTGTTATGAAACCAGCTCACAAAAAGATAGAAAAGAGAGATCCACGCCTTAGAATTCAGCCTCTTCGAGGGGGCAACCTCCTTTACATTACATAAATGAACAATTCTTGGATGATACAAATGACAAAACCTCCTTTCTATATATAGGAGT